>DWHK01002139.1:0-10258 GCA_018247855.1 Graphium androcles
CACCAAGTGGTTCGTGTACTACACTCAGCGCTGACTAGCCAGTTCCTTTGCTTGAACTTGGATTGACACGCTGCCGCGTGTCTAGATTCAAGCTAGTTAAAAATAATGTGATTTTTAAAAAATAGCTAATTTTTTTACGTAGAACAGTGAAAATCGATCAGTTAGTATATTGATAATTTAGTCACTGATGACCATGAATCCCTATCCCATGGTACGTAACTAACTTCTTCTTTTAAGATATTTTCTTTATAAATTTTAAAAGCCCACCGATTTAATTGAACAAAAACTTGATGATCTTTAAACTGTTCTACATATTTTATAGACTCATAGCTAAACACCCCGATCAAGTCACCTTTCCAACAAAGGAACACAACGTAATTAGTTCATGCGTTCGGAAGCTATCATGATATATGAGGTATGAGATAAAATATTAAAAAATATTAAACTTTTAACACCCCATTCATTGTTAAAAAGTAGACCTAAACTATATCTGCTGTAAAGCTTCCTGATTCAGCAGATTTTTTTTGCAATTTCTCTGATGTCACAAAAGAAGAAAATAGCGTAATTGAGTAGCAGTTTTCACCACATACCATCAAATATGAAGAGTGCTCGTCTGCTTCTAGTCCCATTAAAAAAAAACTGTGGTGCTTCTCGTGAAGAGACTGCCATTCGCGCTTTAATTGCAGCCGCTATGTCACTTCAACTTGACAACCATTTGTAATAAAATATCTTGAGTCTTCGTTGTGTTCTTTCTGTTTTCATTCCAAGATTTCATGGATAGGAATTGACAGGAATCGCGAAAATTATTTCGATTCCATAGGAAACGTGCAACAACTTTCAACGTTGTTGCCTGTACCCGTCATAGTTGACTAAGGCCAGCATAATTATGAACAAGAAGTTTTATTGACAGAAAAAAACTTAAGGCAAATAATATTTAGACGTTGATTGAACATCACAGCAAACAATTTTGGCTAATTTGTATAGTAAACGAAAAGAAATATAAACTCAGTAGCTAAGATCCAGTTTTATTTAATTATTGCACGGGTTCTAAGGGTCATGTTCGTAGACCCTCTTGTAGAATAACCTTAAACCTTTCTTGTAAATCGTACAATCAACTACAAAATTATTTTTTTATTCCTACTGGTTTCACAAAGAAATGTTTTCACAAGCAAACAAACTCCATCTTCATTATTTTAGATATAGATTTAGATAAATAAATATTAGAAGAACAGGTCGCCTTTGAAAATTAGAACAAATCGGATGTCAGAATTATCCACAAAAACAAAATGTCGACGGCCCTTGAATATCCGTTTAGGAACCAAAACAAATGGCGCTATTTTTGCCGCGTGTCAATAACGACGGCACCAACGAACACGGAAAAGCACCAACGGATCAAGGAAACGAGTTAAGGTGAGTGCACACTGTGCCAACGACGAAACGACTTTTTCGTTTGACCTTTCCATCTTAAAATTAAAATAGAGAACCCTCACTTTATCCCTTGTGGGCACCGATATGGAATAAAATCAGTCTTTACAACTAGCAAGGAAGGAGCTCGTTCTCGCGAATATCAATGAAACAAAACAAACTAAGTAGCACAGTACAGGGAAAGGTATGGGTAAAAGTAAGGTAATTTCCGATGTTTGATAAGAATTCTCGATATATAACCACTTTTCAATAAAAAAAATAAGAAAATACGTTGATTTGAACGGCCGGACAAACTTGTAATAGATTCCATATAAATAATATGCTTTAAAAACAATAAATAATTATACACCTACCATAAACCCTCTCCACGCCACGAGTTGACTAGTATAGAATGCCCAATGTCATTAAGTCCGCCCATTGTAATACCTTCTTAATGGATTTATGCTTTAAAGGTAAATAAATAAAAAATAGTCATAAAAATACTAACGCTATTTTTTATATGTATAAAATACTTTTAAAAAGAAACATGAAAATAAAGAATCTAAAACGTTGAAATGTTACAGTGCTTTAGTGTATACGCATCTTTTGGTGTATTACTGGCTTCTAATACGTCAGTGTGTGTATTTAAATAACATCAAGGCAGAGTGGGAGGAGGGATACGACTAACAGCCCGCGTGGCACCTCCTCAACCCCGACAAATCGCCCATCATCAATATATTATTCTATAAAACACAAATCCCGGAAGCAAGATATTAATGTTAACTGCCTAAGAACGGAAATAGGAAATATGTAGGTGTATGAGATGAGCAAAATTTTTGATGAGGTTATTGAACTTGAGTTCCGACATCTTGTCAATTGACAATTTGTCCACAGTTTTTAAACGGATAACGCCACAACACTAGTGACAGCTACTTTCCCGCCAAAAACGCCGCGTACACAAACAAATGCATATGACAACATAACCGAAAGTGTTGCTCCGCGTGCATCGATTCGTTTATTTCCGTCTGTACGGACGCGTCCGTAACCTCTCGGCTCGCGTTAATTATGCGCGTGAGTCAGCATGCCGCAAATACTGCTCTATGTATAGCATGTTAAACGTGTACGCGAGTCTTCACTTGCCATTAAAGGAGTAATTGTCGGCTGTGTTTACATTAGAACGGGTATTTAATGAAAAGAGATTAAATTGATAGATCGCAAATGCTCCTGCTATTAGCAAATTGACCTAAACACAATTCCTTTATAAAGACTACTGATAGAATTTATTCCTTATTAATTCATTTACCATTACATAGTAAACAAATATTTGATAATCAATGTCCGCGTGGAAAGTCGTGTTCGTGCAGTTACAATAACAAAACAGCGGAATGAGATACAAATGTATTTTAACCGACTTCAAAAAAGGAGGAGGTTCTCAATTCTACTGTATTTTTTTATGTTTATTACTTAGGAAACAAAAAGTTTCCGATTTTTATGATTCTTTTTTATTTGAAAGCTGGGGCTTCTCGTGTGGTCCCATTTAAATTTGAATAAGATCTGACAAGTTGTTTTTAAGTAATTCATCAAATAGTTGAAGTTGAAGTTGAAAATACATTACGATACTCCACTTTTGAGGCGGTTGAAGTCGGTTGTTTAAATTGTCTGTGAAAATAATACTTGTTATATGTAAAAACTAATGTATAAACTTTAGCCATACCAAATATACGACGACTGGTTGGCGCAGTACTTCGGCGTCGCGGGACGTGGGGTCGATCGAAAAATATTTGTATCTATGATCCACAGATTGTTTCGGATGTAGACGTTTGTGTGTGTAATGTATGTTTGTAAAAGGTCCTTGCAATTGCCATTGATCTTAGAGCAAGGGTAGCGTTTGTTTTTCTTTTCAATAAATATTACAAATTCACAAACAAAAAGTTAAAGTCCAACAATCCAAATAATGACATGTATTTTGGCAATTTTATTAAATACCTACAATGTACAATTTTTTTATGTATAGATATACACATATTATTTTATATCTACACTAATATTATAAATGTGAAGGTTTGTACGTTTGTTACTCCATCACGCAAAAACAAATGAATAGGTTTGGTTGAAGTTTGACACGCAGATAGTTTATTAGCTGGATTAACATATGGAATGAATTTTGGATCCAAATAAAAATAACGCGGGTAAACCACGATGAGCAGCTAGTAAAATATAAAAGATGGGTTCTTCACTATATATTAAGAGAAATACTATTAATATTAGTAATCACGATGCTATTAAATACTGATTATTGGTAGCTAATTTTACATGTGTCAAGAAGATCGTATTGAAATAGCATTTCTTAACTTGTACATGTTTCTTAGGGTCCGCCGTAAATAGGAACAGGTAGATCGCACATTTAATTTTATAAAGTATTCATATTTTTTAAAAGTGTATATTGAGGTTTAAATAATTAAAAAATATAAAATAGATCATTCAATATTACATCCGACGTAGAAAATTAATCTAAAAATGTACGAAAATTACAATATGTTTATGCATTTAAGCGAAGATGTCATACATGTAGAAAATTAGATTCGATGGGCTACTTTTAAATTTGGCAAAAATCGATTCAAATTTTAACTTTAATAACTTTGATAGACTACCTTTAAATTTGGAAAAAATCAAATTAAATTTTAGCCTAATCATCTTTGATGATCTTCTTTTAAATTTGGCAAAAATCAAAACAAAATTCAAAATTGTTTATGTATGCTAGAGGTTTCTGTTATGGACATATAAATAACGAAAACCCATCGCAATGCAACAACCGATTTTCCGACCGTGTATAACGGAATTTTGTACAAAGAGTGAATTCTTTACTTTTCTTTTACTTTTAAATTGTTTATGTTATACAATAAATATTTATATACAATTGTATGGACTTGTATCAATATAATTTGTCAATAGGGTGAAACACCTATGCAGCTGGACTATACGAATAAACTTTAACAATCCATTGCAGGACAATTTATTCATGAACGTTGACTTCACACGATTGTAAGAGTTGCGCGCACGATAACAGCGCTAATGCATTATTAGAGCACGTGCGTTCATAATAACAGAACGGTCAACATCGATTTCAACCTTTTGAAACACAAAGAAGTTGTTCATTCGAAACAAAGAATCGATGTTTTCGTGCTGTACAATTAAAACGTCAACGAAAAAGATTATACAAAAAAAGCGTTCGAATATCGAACACAATTTTGTTAGACGATTTATTCGATAAATTGAGTAGCGGAAATGTCTCATAAACTCGGGTGATACTTTAAAAAATTATTTACTCCGCACGATATAATCTTGTGAACTGATTAGAAAGGAAGCAAGGATTGACTACAGCATATCCGAGTGGCAGTCAAAGCTGGAAATAATAAAAAGCGTCCGAAAATCGTGTTATACTTTTGGTCGGCGCCGCGCGGCCTTGGTGCGCGGGGCGCGGGGCGGCGGCGGGAGGTCGCCATTGACGTCACTGCGCGCGGGCCAATCGCACGCCGCCCTCCGCGCTCCAATTTGACTTAATCTAGGCCTACCACGCGGCCGGCTTGCGCAGCGCCATCTTGCTTATGTAGACGCAACGATTCTCAACATCTCTACTCTACTGCTGAACAATGCTCCCGTGATGTAATATTGATTAACGCTCACAACGCAGCTTGTACGTCGCGATATTTGTCATGATTAAGTCCGTCGATAAAGTAGTATTGTGCCGATGAGATACGAAAACGGCATTAACATTAGAGAGTCGTTCTGTTATCGAGCGTTAATACAATGAATGAATTTAATAATCAAATTGCAATTGTAATTTATTCCAATACTTTGAAAAATTTCTACAAATCTATAAATCGCTTAATCATTAATCTGCATTATCAATAGAAACAATGCTAAAATAAATATAATAGCCATAAACTCCATCGTATTTGTAGATTTTAAAAAAAAAACTCTCTTCGTGCTAATTCTAGATTTAAAACTGAAGTTTTAAAACGGAGTCATAACTTTAACCCTTAAGCCAATTAGCGCTTCCAGACTGCTATTCTCAACTGTTGAAAAAGCTTTCTTCGAATGAAAATATTTTTTAGTTTTAAATTAAACGAGACAAAAAAGGCGTTGGATAACGACCGTGCAGTTTTGTCGTTAACGTCATGTTGTTTCTCTTGACATAGAATATAGCAATAGTAATGTCACGTTTGACATCTATATTAGAGTCCTAATAATTATCTGCCAACTTATTGTTCCATTCTGTTATTAACACATGTTGATGCTTTGTTTTCCGTCGGTAATTAATTAATATGATACAAATATTTTTTATTCGAATAGTTGTCGTTCAAAATAGCTTTAGAATGTGCTGCAGATGCTTAAATATTTATTCCATTCTATTTACTAACGGCGTTTGAACGACCACCACGTCAAAACCCAAATTTGAACCGGACCTTATTACACCTGTGTTCTTAACGTCATAAACAAACTAAATTTAGTCTATATTTGTCCAATATACAAAGAGCTGTAGTTGCTTCAGTTGGTTTTTATATATACCACAGGGATAAACATCGGTTATACTTTCCCGAATTCAAAATGCTACTTCTTATCCAAACTATTTTATAAATACTTAGGATCTGTCTGAATATTTAGATATTTGTACATATACAAATATATATCCATACAGATGATACTCAAATTTTGTGATAAAAATTCATTCTGTATCTCACTGTCTCAAATTTTATTATTACGAATAATTTTTTGTCAATCTGTCAGTTCTTTCTTATACAACTCAAATAGCTTGGCTGATATTGATATAAATTTGTAGATATAAAGTAAGAATCTGTGATTACGCAACGATAGGCTACATGCAAATAAATGGACGGGTTTTAATACGGTCTCCACGGGTAGATGGACCGTGGTGTGTGTGTGGGATGTGCCATAGGTATTGTTTATAAGGGGAAATAATGATAACTACCAAAAATTAGGGTCGATTTCATCCCCACACAAAGTCAACGTAAAGTAAAGTACGCTTGGCGTGTAAGATGGTGGGATAGCGACACTTCTTTATTTTGCCATTTCTTAATATATTCCTTCTTCATGATCATAATAATATGTGGTATTTTCGTGGTATTCGACGCAATTATGGTGGGTTTCTGTGGGAGACTATGGGCGACGATATTCCCTTAACATCTGGTGTATCTGTTCACTTGTCCTTGTACCTTGGTCTATGGAAAACACAGTAGGATTTACTTAGGTATTACTACTTAACGTCTCTTACTTGGAACTTCTCTTTAACTAGTGTCTCATGTGAAACTATGAGACTTGTGCGGAATAGTCTATGCATGCAATTAAATAGCAGCTCTACGCTACTTTACTCTTATACTAGTAAAACTACTTTTCTTTTTATTTTCTAGCAGCGGAGAAGATCACATGGAACTTTATTCTAGTAATTATTAGTACTTGACTCCGCAAACCTGATTATTTTTCAAACAACTCCGAAATTTATCAATTTTTTTAAGTAAGAGTGTAATCTGGAAACTCCGCCATTTATAAATCGATTTGGTATAATTTTTTCCTTTAAATAACTACTTTCAAATTGGTCTCATAAATTTTTCGTAAACACTTGTTGGTAAAGTAGTTTGTTTTTTAATAAAAATAACGGAATAAATCTATACATGAGTGACATTAGAGTGTCTGTTTGTAATGTCAAAATAAGAGATTTTTATTAAAGCATACGAAAGTAATACGGTCTAAACCAACAAACAGTTTTCAATTTTATTTTCTGAATGTTTGTCCGTCTGTTATTTATCCAAATCGAACTAAGTTGTATTGGATATTAGATTATTTATATATTATTAGCACCGTAAATATCATAGAACTTTAGCAAATATAGATTAATTGGACGACTTTGGGATTAAAAGGGCATAAAAAAGATGTAATAAAAAAGTGCCTAAATCTGAAAACGATCGCAAGAGATAGAAAAGACTCGATAAGGAGCATAACTTATCTTGTTTTTATGCAAAACACGTTTTCTTATTTGTGGTAAAAAATACCCTAATTATAATAACGGTAACGGTAACTATTTAAACTTCGCTCTTTAACGTGGAGGCCTAGAAGCATTGTGGATTTCCAAATTTAACAGCAGTAGAACCATTATAAATCAAAATAACATAACGGTCAATATAAAAAAAAAGCGTCAACATACGCAGACGAAGCGGCGAGACGAGCAACTATGCATTATTAGAACTTGAATAATTTTAAATTATAACAGTAACTGTAAAACTAGGAACAGTTCCTTTAGCCAAATTCCAACCGGTTACCGAAGGTTCAGTCCACGGATTATTTTATAATTGGCTTCCAGAAACGTCCGTTTTAATGCTCGGCTTAACCACAGACTGATTACGTCCGAGCGGTCCAATTTAGCACACGGTACGATTTCTCCTCTGTGACCAAAAGCAAATGGAGTGCAACATGGAGCCACTGAATTAATATACTCGTAGAAATCTAGAGTTCATCTCTAATTTAAATGAATTTCTGTTTACGTAGAACGTGTATAATACCTGATAAGAACAGGGCATATATATATTATAAGGCAATTTATCAATTCAATTATATATTACAAGGCAGTATAAGGTTGCTTTTGTTGTGCGATATGAAATGTTCCATTTGCAATATCAGAAGAAAATAAAATAAGTAAAAAAAATTGAGTTAAACGGTTTTATTGAAAACGAAGATAATAATGATGTAAATAATTATGATGTAATAAAAAAAAATAAGATAGGTTCTAGGTACCAGTCATCACACCATTTTTCTCATCAATCTAAATTCTAGGGCATTAATCAAACAAAAAAATTAAATCGTGGGGCGCGTGAAATTTCTATTTACACTTATCTGCTTATATCACGATAAATAATATTTACTCAGGTTACGCTACGCTTAATTTTTATTAGACTATATTTAAATATTAGCTATTTTCCAGCTTCACGGTGTTATTTTTTTATTTGTTCAAAATTTGTTTTAGATCATCAAAATCCATTCATTCATTTTTACGTGATGCAGTAACAAATACACAAGCTTTAAAATTTATAATATTCATAAGGTTATCTGTTTCTATTTTGTCCTAATTATATGTTAATGATAGATTAGCGCAGTTGCTACGCCGCAGGCTCCGGCGTCGCATGTCGTTAGTTCAATTCCAACTCGGAACTAATACTTATTTATATTGTCTACAAATGATTATTTAAGATCAGGTTGTCAGGAAATATGTCATTTTTCTATAATAAATAGTTAAGTTAGGTATATATGTATATACATAGTAGTTAGTCACTGCCTCCATGGCCGTGTTTTACAAACCGGAGGACGTGGGTTCGAATCCCGCGCGGGGACAATATCTTTGTGTTATTGTTTCTTAGTTGAGTTAGGGCAATGCGGGTTGATCACCCGATTGTCTGAAAATATAAATGATCTTTGCGTCGGATGGGCGTGTAACAGTTAGTCCTACGCCTGATCTCTCTCCGGTCGTGTCGGATATCCGTCCCATCGGGCTATGAGAGTAAAGGAACATAAAGTGCACCTGTGTCTACGCGTACACTTGTGCACTATAATATCTCCTGTTGGCTGATCTCTTAATAGATTGGCTGCCGTGGCCGAAATTCGATCAGGAGGACTTTATTTTTTTTAACAGGGAAAAACAACCACATTAAAAGGTCTAAAAGTTATGAAAGCCTGAAAATTACTTTAAAAATAACTATTGCAACCAGGTGTCTATAATCATGGAGCGTGTCCAACCAAGAAAACTAGCACCACGTACCGCTTGTTATATTGCACGATCCATTTATCCACTTTTGATTTATTAATAATTAAAAATATATTTATACAACATAAACAAGTGAAATATGGTAGATTTTTTCGTAACTCGATTTACTATAATTTTAAAATTACTAAAAAAAATACAATGAAATTTAATTCATCTTCGTATTCTTAATGATTTGTTACTTTAAAGTAAAAGAATGTGCCACTACTCTTTTCATTTTTAGTTATCTGAGATACGTGACATCACGTATTGTTCGGATATTATGATTTCTAAGTGGTAGAACACAACATCTAATTCTGCATTCTGTATTCCACTTTAGAAGGTATATCCAATAAATGTTGGAACTATGTGAAATACGACTGTTGAAGTTATTGAAAAAGTTTTCAGATCCAGATTCTGGTATACGAAGTAGACATACATAACTCGTGAAATATATGCCAAATAACAAAAATCATATTATTTTGCAGATTATAGTCCTTATGACTATAAGATTGAGACAAAAATTGAGCTAGCCATAGCTCAATTTTTGTCTAAAGTTGTTAATTAAATTAAAAACGCACGTGACTTCTTATACACTAATCGATTATAGAATTTGTTGTCACTTTTTAAGTGGTAATTGTAACGAACATATGTAAGTGAGTACATATTAAGACCATTATTCCTTGTCTGAAATATTCAAGTGAAGATGCCGTAGGTGATAATGCAACAGCGCTTTCGCAACTCTCTGTTGTTCCTCCCCTAAAAATGGTAAAGTATACCTCATACTTCAACGGTTCATTGTCATTTCACAGATATGTTATCACAAATATTTTTGTAACAAGAAACTAAGTTTGCTGCTGTTTTTCCCTGTACAAACAGGGTAAAACAGTTGGCAAAAAGACGTGCTGACATATAATGTATGTATAAACAGTTTTATTTAAGTTCTAGTTAAATTCTTATTTTGATTCGATGACAATGGATATAACGTTTCTGAATCATAAAAACAATAATAATCGGTTCACCCAGTCGAAAGTTTCCTAAGTAACA
>DWHK01002140.1:0-10256 GCA_018247855.1 Graphium androcles
AATGAGTATTTAAATGATAACACACCCTGGTAATGAACTGCTCGCTCCAGGCTCTTTCAAGTACAATAATAGATTGTCGTTAATATTATATGATACAATTTAAAAAAAATATGAACATAAATATATCATATAAAAATATTGTCCCGCAGAGTTTTTTGCACCGGTTCTTCTCAGGTCAGTGGCTTTACTTTCCGAACCGGTGGTAGTAATTCAGACAATCAATAAGTAAGTGTGATCACGTCTATATTGAATAAAGAAATTTGAATTTGATTACAAAAGCATATTCAATGCCATATTCAAAATAGGACTTTTTATGTAGAATATGAACTGGCCTTAAGTACTCCTTCACTTTTGGCAATTGGCGAAGATAATATGAGTAAAGTAATAAACATATAAATTTGTTTTTGGACCCCATGGACCTTCCGTCTCCATAGCAAGTGGAACAAATAAATAGTCCGCACTAATAGACTCATATTTGCGACACTTACTCACTTCAGCTGCTTCTGATACCGCCCCAGCCCTAACTGAAGTTCCCTTTAGATGAGAGGCAGCCAATGTATCTACGCAAGTAGCGTCCCAAACAAGGGCTTTGCCTCTCTTCCAAGGGATTAAAGTCAAGAAAATTAAAAAACAATATTAAAAAAAAATATGCAAATATTTCAAAAACTTCTATTTACTTATAAAAAAATAACGATCATTAAAAATATTAAAATAATGTAACTAGTTAGAATCATCTGATGCTGAATTTGAATAATTGTAATTAGTGCATACGATTTGCGTTGTATAAACATAAAATAAGCAGTAGGCTTAGTTGTATAACACCATAAACCATTTAATTGTGTTTAAATAATAACACCCTAAGTGGTATTCATTATTCATAAAAAAATTCATATTAAATTTATGATCTAAGGCAAAGAAGACTGGTTTTAAAAATATTGATTTGTTATTAATATTGTTAAAGATTCAAATATCTTAAAAGCGGACATATTTTAGCGATCCTATTCAAACAGAAAGGACGGAGCAAATATTTCAATTGGTAAGATAATTTATAGATGGTATTGGATTTGGATATAATAGAAAAATAATGGTCTTTCTGGATTTCGGAGCGCAGCCGTGAAATTGTGTTAGCTGAAGGGAATAAATTATTTTAGACAAAGTCTTGTTGAATGAATTTACTATTTATATTTGAATTGATTTGTGTTTACTTTTCGCTTGATTGCAAAATTATTATTGCAGTATTTACTAATTCAGATCTTAAATGTGGTGGTAACAATAAAAACACTTTTTGGTTTCCGTACGCTATTTAATATTACGGTTCCACAGTATGGCTATCCGTGCATCAGTGCTTTATATTTTAAATTATAATATGTAGTTTAAATATTCGTTCATACAGCTTTTGCACTTCTACGGCTGCCCTCGCCCGGGGAGGTATCACCACCTTTCACAGAGCCAGCATTAAAAAAAGTATACATGGCTCTTAAGGTTGCCACATGGCCATTCCTGCCCTCTTCTCTTCCCACTTCTTTCCTCTCCGAATCCTTAACATAACCCTGCCCCATACTACCCTATAACCTGTTTTATCCAATTTCCAAGGCTGGCAACGCACACGCAACTCTTTGGGTGTTGTGTTTGTTCATAGGCCACGAGATCACGTAACATTGGGTGAACTGTCTGCTCGCTTGCCAACCTTTCTCTTTAAAAAATAAATTTGCATGAACGCGCCAGCAACGTTTTTTATAAAGTATATAGCGAATTTATAAACTTTGTTAATGTGCTGTACAAGGATAAAGCTACATCTACGTTTTTAAATATACGTCATTTCAGCTCTTTAAAAAATGGGGCTACATTAGAAGAGATGGACTCACATAACGCATTAGATGAATTCACGCTTGCATTAATGGTATTATAATTAACTGTTGGATTTTATGTTTGATATATGAATACCGTGTTTACCGTGTATCCTTTGCTGCCGACATGAATAATATTTAACACTATGTATAATCAAAATTGTTAATCAAGGTTACAGTTAATGTTATATATAGGAATAAAAAAAAGTGGTTCAGTAAGATATACATACACGATAATTTCATACTATTTTATCTTTAATTAAGAGTAATTTTACGATGGTTTCTTTTATACTCTCGAATGACTTTTACTTAATCGTAATAACGAAGAATTATGAAATATTAAAGCTACCTTGCTCCGTAAACATTGCTAGCCAAACATTGTTGGAAAGTTCAATTTGTTACAGAAAATGACACTAATGGAAACGTGCCAACATTCTCGATAATATTGGACAGATAATATTAAAGATGTTGACACTTTCATATAATATTAAATGTACAATATTCTTGTAAAGAATTCATAATATCTAAAATGTTTAGTTATTTAAAAAAAAACCTTTCTGATGTAATTTTATATCAATCCGTTAATATTTTTGCACTTATTTACATCCGTTTTTAATAGAAATTGACTACTAATCCAAGTTACACTTAATATCTGGTTATCTGAGTTTTAAACAAAAAGTGAATCTGTATTAATGAATAATAAATGAATAAATTCCAAAAATGGTAATTTTTGAACAAAAGGCATTGTCCGATCGATTTGTAGGCCGAAAAATTTCCTAATCCTAGAATTTCTTTGAAATATTTACTATAGATATTTTTTTTGCATATGAAGAATTGCTCTTTGAATAATATATGATAAGTTGACGACGGTTTTACGTATGTACATATATGGTAATGTAATTTTAATTTATGTAGGTAACACCGAGACAGTCAGTCGTTATTATTTACACTAAAGTAAAGTACACCTGATCTGTTAGTAGATTGGCCGCCGATCACGGCGAGAGAGAGAGAATGAGATCACCCAACTGTGTAGGAGATATTATAGTGCACAAGTGTACGCGCAGACACAGTTGCATTCTCTGTTCCTTTACTCTCACAGCCCGTTGGGACGGATATCCGACACGACCGGGGAGCGATCAGGCGCATGACCGATTTTTACATGCCCATCCGACGCAAGAATCTTCTTAATTTTAGGCAATCGGTTGATCACGCCACATTGCCCTAAGTCTAAGGAACAACAACGCAAAGTCATTGTCACCCCGCGGGATTCCACTTACCAATAGGCTGCGCAAGGCTGTCAAAAAATAAATTTTGTATGCCAGATAAATTGTAAACGTTTAAAACATAGAATCAAACAAATTGTAAACGTTTAAAACATAGAAAAAAACAAAAAATATTATTCATTTATTTTAATGATGTTATTATTCTTCGATTAGAGTTGGGGTGAAAACGCATTTTTTGTAACACATAGTGTAGCAAATTTTTTAAGTGTCTAACCGAACAGCTTCACCAGGAATGAAATGGTTTTATTTAATAATGCGTGTTATATTGTTGTAATATGCGTGCGTAAAGTCGATTTTTAGCTGACTGCACCGGAAGCAGGGTTGTGTTTTCCTAGCGTAAGAATGAATGTATATACGTATGTATATTAGTTTGGCACGCTCTGTCGCCTAAACGGTTTAATGGATTTTACATTGTGCAAGTGAGGTGTGTTAATTATATAAAAAATCGCACTTCTAGTATCAATACCAAAATTAAACATTTTGTTTAAGTAAATGATAAAACTTTATGTTAATTTCTGTGATATTAATAAAAAGATACATCTGGATCACCGCAATCATTTAAGTAAACTACATTCACATTTCATTTAGATCATATCGGTACATGCTCATTTTTAAGGTTGACATAAGTGACTACAAAATTGGTTTCTTACAAAACCAAAATGGACACTCTTGACAATGGGAGTACAATCTAAGTAGCTAAGTCGTTTAACTTGAAGCATATTGGGGTTTTCCATTGAGAATATAATTGGACATTCATAGTACTTATTTAGGTGTTTTGCAAATTTATGACTAATAATCTATTGAGAGAAGATATTAATCGCTAAATGGTACACTAAGCTGTTTTGGTTTTTTCGCCTAGTTTTTTTCGCCATATTTTTCATGGTAGTAAAATATTAATAAATAAGCTATCCTTAACACATTTTTTAAACTTACTATAAGGTAGAGATAAAAGGTCAGTATCTAAGAATTATTTGTTATAAACATCGACTAATTTAACTAAAACAATCTATAAAATAAGTAAGCAAAATCGTTTTCTATATATTTTTATCATAACGTCATTTTTGCGTAAAACAACGGAAGAGATCCGTGAACGACAAGCTCACCAAAATGACGATCACAGAATTGACCATTTAATGACAATTCAAAGACTCCCCACAACTGTTTTACAAATAATTTTCGAGATTATAATCTCAACCAATATTAGTCTTTTATGCATGTATTTCTAGTATAAAGTAACAGCCTATTTTCGAAGTGTCCCACTGTTGGGCAAAGGCCTCGTCTAGGTAATACGTATAGGGTTCAGTCTACCGGGCGGCCCCAGTGGAGATAGGCGAACTTCACGTACTAGATATCTGAGTTTCCTCACGATATTTTCCTTCACCAAGCATGTGATAAATCAGCATATAAAATTGCAATTAAGAAATTGACAATTAATTTCATTGGTGCTGGGACCGGGATTAGAAATCAGATTCACCTCGATAATATAGAATTAATGGCAAGCGCGGGGACATTGAGCTACCACGGCTATATTTCAAGTATGATTACCAAATAAAATACATATTTTCTTACCTAAAAAAAATCGCTAAATGAATTGACTGCTGAAGTCAATTTCTAAAAATCACTTATCAGAATTCGTATATATACTTAGAACCTACATTATTATTTTTTTATTTTTTTTAAAGAAATAAATAAATACATTACTATCATACTACATACATTTTTACAATAAACCCAGCACAATCTCAAACTCCTTGCTGATAATACGACTCAATTGATTAAACATTCAAAGCAGCTTTGCAAGTCTATAAAAATAATAAGTTACTAGCTTCGTCGTTATTCTGTGCGAAAAATGCAGTTCACTGAAATTATGTTTATTTTAGTAACACCAGTATAACAGTTACATAAAGCAATTTATTTTAAAAAAAAAATATACTCTAGTACTTGAGGGTAAATTGAAATGCACAGAAATATTTTTGATAATTTTATTTCGATAATCGCTCTTACTTGATTTTATTTTTTTAATGGCCAAAATTTACTATTGTTGTCTAACGTTTGAACTTGTTTGTATACAAGTATTATTTTTACAGAAAATATAAAATAACCGACTTCAACCGCACACCCGAATCACAGAAATCGTTCACCCAGTAAAAAGTTTTCTAAGTAACAAACATAAAAAAAATTGAAAGAAATATACAGTCAAATTGAGAACCTCTTCCTTTTTTGAAGTCGGTTGAACGTTACGAAACGTAAGCAATTTTAGCGTCATTTATGCCAGAATAAACACATAAGTACTGTATTTATGTAATATTTTAACACACAGTTATGCATTTAAATTTCAATAATAACAACTTTTAAAATTTGTTGCTTCATATGGAACTATGGACCAATTTATTTCATTACGTTATGTTCATTGAATCGTTTTAGACTTTCACACTACATAACATTCCGAATCAAATATTATATAAAAAATTAACGCCCAACATATGTAAACTGATCTTAATAAACCAAATAAAATTGAGAAAATGTTTGAACTCAGTTTTTCCCAAGGTTTCAGAATTTTTTAGGAATTATGTACATTCGTGGACCATTGTCCCATCTTAAACTAAGCAAACGTTTGCGGCCGACCACTGTGACCTCTCTGTACTCACCATTTGATTTGGTAACCGATTATAGATGTTATCTGTATGCTTACATCCATACCTATATCACGTACAAAGCCATAAAAAATTCTGAACAAATAATTCTACCGTGGTATAAAATTTGACGAAGCCAGCTTTTATTATTCAATTTCCGTTGTACGATGTTTTCACGGAACCTTTGTTAGGCTCGTTTGTTTAAAACCGACAATCGAATTTTTTAACAAATATTTCAAATAAATCAATAGAAAATTAATTTGGAATACAAAAGACGGTTATATCATATGCTATAAAATTTTAAACATCTTTTTTTATATATCTAAGCGCCTGAAACTTTATGCGTTGCAATATTAATAGCGTTGTTAATTTCGAGAACTCTCTTCAGGTTCATGTAGTGAATATGTTATTGTTTTAACATTTTGAAAAAGAGTTATTCCTTAACCATAAATTTAACATCGTTATAATGCTAATACAAAACAGAATATAAGGAGACACACTAAATTTACACCTAATGGAATAGGCCTAGCTTTACACACCAAAGAACGTGGCTTCGAGTCCCGCTGGAGGACAATGAGTACCAGGTGTTATTTTTTCTTATTTGGGTTAGCTCAATACGAGCTGATCACGCGATTGGTTGAAAATGAAAGATGATCCGTACGTCAGAAGAGCATTTAAAAAATCTATCAGCACTTGATCTCTCTTAGATCGTATCAGATGTTCATCCCATAATGCTAAGAGGGTAAAGGTGTAGTTCACTCTGCACGCGTAACGGCGCTTACACTAATTGCATTATAATAGCTTCTGTGCTCCTAGGTGTTTTCTGAGTGAATTAGCCGCTGTGGCCCACATTCGTTCAGGAGGACATAATTTCTGCTCTCTAAAGAAGACAAATACAGGGCGATAACTTTTTGGAAAATGCAGAGGCTTGTTTACATTTCGTATGCCTATAATTATAAACTCATTCACTCCATTCCTACGAGTAGGAGCAGCTATAGAGAAGCAAGCAACATATTATACTATTACCAGTCTACAAAAGATCAAATCTAGTAGAGTTTTTATTTTTAAATTACAGATCGAATCTGGGCCTATTATGGTCATAGCAGAAACAGTCTTCATCCCGTGATAGCGATTGCGTTGAATGGAGAGTTCTACCCCCGGTAGGTAGGCTAAATGTTAAATAAAGTATAATAATTAGTAAATAGACTATAAAACTTGGGTGCACTACAAAATTCGAAAGGATAGATTATATCATAATTTTCTTAAATAAATGGAACATTGAAGAAATAAAGAATTCTTCACAAGAATATTATACATTTAATAACAGGGGAGACCGGGGCTGGATGCGACAGAGCTAGTTAAGTTGAAGAGTGTTAAATGATCGAACCACTATCGGTCAACATACCGCGCGAGCCGGAGGCGTTGGCGTTCTGATGATAGAAGCCCCAGAAAACAGTCGCTGAAAACACACGTTAGCAACATTTTTTTCTCGTAATAACATTAATTTTCTCGTAATATTGGTCTAGCATTTGTTATCTAGATAATAAGAGACGTGTGCTATAAACTGAATATATTTTATAAGTTATAACGCTAGAGAGAATACGAGTACTAACTATTTCTGTACAATACATTAACTCTTATAAGCGCCACAACCATTCGTGTTTTATTACTTAATCTTGATTAGTAAGTTTTGATCTTGGGTTAAAAATGACAGTTTGATGAACTGTCAGGGCAGTTTGTGACAAAATGCAGCTGAAGTTGATTGGTTAACAGCTTTTTAAAAACGAAAGCAGTATTTGTCTAAGAACGCCAAGCACTACTAACCAAAGCAGACCCACGACATTTAATAAAATAACTGTTATGAGATCAAATTTATTATATATTAATAACATACTGAGATTGTTTTTTTTAAGTAATATAGTACCATATCATTTTATTACTTTGACTCTATTAGACATTTTTGTGATTTATTATGAATAATTACACGTCAAAATTCGACAAGAAAAAATATATATAATAATTTAAAAAAATCTGGAATTAAAGTTGTTTTTTGTTGTAATAGTAATAAACTTACTCCGTATGATTTAATAAACCAGCCCCGGGTGTGGGGTATAAAGTGACATGCCCCCTTTTTTAGAATTTATAGATTCTTTTAGTTTCTGCAGGGCGATAACATTAAATTATTAACAAATCTAAATATTGATTAATTACTGAACCAAACAAGCCTATATTTGCCAACAAAAAGTTAAAACACTTTAGAAAAATGTTACAACCAACAAAACAAAATTGACAACATCTTATAATATCTATACTAAATATAATATCTTTTCACTATTACTGAGAATGTTGGCATTTTTCCATTAGTGTCATTTTGTGTTACTAATTGAACTTCCTCACAATTTTTTGATAGCAACGTTTATCGAGCAAGGTATATTTCATTATTTTTCGCAGAAGCATTAAGGCTTTTGAGAAAATTAAAGAATGATCGTAAATCAGTTTTTATTAAAGATAAACTATTAAGGAATTATAATATGTATATGTTTTTAATTAACTTTCACTTGTTACCTCATTTTACGAATTTCATTCAATATCGTATTTTTATTTCGATGTCACGTGATATAGGATTATTACCGCACATTAAACATTGGACATAATAAATATGGATGTGAATCTTTTGAATATGTTGAACAAATATGTGTATTCTAATGTAAGAATAACATTCTTTTCACCTGATGTTAACTCATCGCCTACAACATCCGGAGAGTCGCGTGTGCGTTGTTGCGTGTCTTGGGTCATTGGATAGAACAGGTTTATTAGGTAGTATAGGTCGGGAACATATCAAAGATAAGCTGACAGTTATAAAAGCCGTTCTCTTAATTTAAACAAATAATATATGTACCCGTATGAGTGCAACAGCAGCTAAAACATAGACCTAGCTTTAACCTTGTGTAGCACATAAGCTAACAAAATTAATAAATCTATATATTCCAGCAGGACGAGTTGTTGGCGTGGTCACATTCACGCAAATTCAAGTAAACCTTTGTAGTGTAGATTAAATGCCTGCGCATAATCGACCCGCCCACGAGTGGTTGAATGTGGCATATACACATTTCAGGTTCACAGCAAATACTCACACACATGTAAGTAAAATTCTAGATTGTAATAGTTCACAAAGAGCGCGTTGTTGCCCAGGGCCTACTACTTGGACAGCATGGTTATGATGTTATTAAGTCAACCCATACAAAACATACATATTGAACATTACCTTAACGAATTTCTAACAAAAATATCTAATCTTGTATAATTGAAATCACAGAAATGAAATAATTTAACTTTATTTTGTTCTTACAATTTCTTTCAGTAGATATACATATTATAATAATATACATTCTAAGAAGTTCAAAATATGTTTTAAAATATAAAGCACTGATGGACAGACGAAAAATAGCTTTCGGATTCCAAAAAAGGGTTTTAATGGTTACCATAAAGTTTAGGATCTAAACAGGTAAATACAGCAATAATAAATTTTAAACGAAGCAAAAAGTAAAGTTAAATCAATATCATTTCTGAGACTTACGCCAATATTCCACATTTTAAATTAGGTCACTGGTAGGACTACCCGTCCTACCCGTGACCATGAATACTGCTAAGTATTCGAAACGTCGGGTAATAAAATTTAAAAATAAATACGAAAAAAGTCCATGAAGTTGTTTAATTTAAAAGTTAAATCAATTATAAATTGTTCACTGCCTCAATAAGGATTTGTGTGAAATAATTTATACCCGTTAACTAAAACAATTATACGGCTCCGAAATCGAAACGACCATTATTTTTTTGTTACATTCATGCCAAATATCATCTATAAATTACCATTCCATTTAAAATACGGCCGTGAGCAAAAATTAAGGGGCCGTTAAGAAAGTTTGAATATCTCGGAAGATAAATGCGCTAGCTAACTGAAATAAATTGTGCATGATAGACAATTAAATATCCATAAAATGAAATAAAATATTTTTATTAATTTATTTATATTTAATTAAAAAACAAACTTAAACGAAAAAGGATATCTTACGTAAACTTGGATAATACAGTATTTTTCATTAAATTTATTTTTATTTAAATTTTAGTACTTAGTGGTGCCTCCATGTGCTCTCAGTACGGCGTGCATGCGGTTTGGCATGCTACATATGCTATACCAAGCTACTGAGGCGGTGTTGGGGAATATTCTCCCATTCCTCTACCAGCGCAAATTTGATCTAACTAGCTTTCTAAGGGTGACTGAAGGGGGATTTCGTCCTCTTACACGTCGACGAGCTCGTCCCAGGCATGCTCGATCGGGTTTAGATCGGGACTGCGTGCTAGCCACTCCATACGGCTGATATTTACCTCTTCAAGGTAAATATCAGCTTATTCAATATTCACTATTTGACCAGTATGGGGCCGGGCATTGTCGTGCATAAAAACACTATTTTCATCCATGCTGGCCATAAAAG
>DWHK01002141.1:0-10256 GCA_018247855.1 Graphium androcles
TGAGATTATAAAACATAAAATAAATGTGTAAGTATTTTGTAGTTTTGTACTGAAATATATCAAGCAGGCACTAAAATTGGATTTCTGAAAATTTTCTATAAATATAATATTTATAAATATGTATATATTATAAATATGTTAGTGTTAAAGCATATTTATATGTAAAACCTCTTAATAAGAAGATTGTCTTTTAGAAGAGTGTTCAATTGCACATGCCATGTCATCCTGCACCAGTTAGCAAAATTTACTCAAATTATTGTATAATCTTATCTATCAAAATATATATAAGTTCCCGGACCCTCAAAATTATTACCATCCATAATATTAGTATTTAAAAATCATTATATTATAAACCCACCTGAAAAGCCCATATCAGCAAGAACATAATGCTTTCTCGTTTTCACAGATGACATCTGCTCAAACAGATATTCACCAATTATAAAGGCTACGGACGCCACGAAAGCTATCACCGAGATTCCCACACCATAGTTGCATGCGTTAGTATCATTGTTGTAGACGCAGTATTCTTTGCCATCTTCTTTGTTGACATACCAGCCTTTAGCCGATATACAACCCATCACAATAACACTGAAGAGCTGAGAAATTAAATGGTTAAACAAACAATAAAAACCATGGTATTAATCATTATATATAAAGTGTTACAATTTAAATTTTATGTATTAACATATGTAAATGTAATATTTAATGCTGTTTTATTTAATATCTATAGATATTACACTAAGGCTATGTCTATTACTACTATAGTTTATCAAAAATTTTAAACAATATTTAAAATAGACCTTCAGGGTAAGTAGGTTGTAATACTTAATCAAATTAATATAACTTTTGGAAATGGCTAAATAAATAAAATTACAAATCATAATTTAACCCTTCAATGAAAATGGAAAGCTAATCAGCTTTATTTCATTGAATGTTAGTTTCCAAAGGTTGCAGGAATTTAACAACTTGAAAACTTAAAAAAATATTATTTACATTAAAAAACATTAAGACAATTTCTTTTTCTTAAAAGTTCTAGAGCTAAAATTAAATTTTGTTTTATAAATTTTGTCCTAGTTTTCATTTCAAGAAATATGGTTAGTATGGATTCAGTAAAATAAGTAATGTTGTATACCACACCCAAGAGTAACTTCAAGTTAAAGCTAAGTACAAATAGGACTAGAAGTTCAAAGTAAGTCAAGGACAAATTACAGGTATATATAATATAATGTATGAAATATTGATTATATTTTCCTGACATTTGCTTTAGGTTATTCATATTTTTTACAAAAACAATATATTTTACAGACATCTCCCAACTTGTTCACTATTATTACATAAAAATTATGAAATATTCTTAATGGACACAAAATAATATAACTCCTAAATATTTGTTTGTAGAGAATGGAATTAATAAAACACGTGAAATGTGAAAAATTTTATGAAATAATATAAAGAAAGATTAAATAGAAAATTAATATGGAAAAATTATAAGTTAACTCAAGGTCAATCATGTGATCGTAACAGTATGAAATTATTTTAACTTATGCTAATGTTTATAAAATCCACAGCAGAAACATGGACGAATCGATACGTAATTCTGATTGAAAATATATTATTTTTGGACGATTTTAAAATTGCAATAGATTTATTAACAATTGAATAATAAGGAACCTGTGATTTTTATAAGATTATTTAAGGCTTCAGACTTACCCAACATACCGCCCTAACTATTACTGGAGGCCTTTGAATGAAGGCCTGAGGGTCGAAAGCTCCACCAGCTTTACCACCGCCATAAGCACCTGCAGACTCCATCATTGCACTTCTTTAAAATTTACGTTTAATGACTGCACTGCCAATACTTGCCCATCAATAACTCTGACCTCGGCAAACTGAATCTACCCAAATCCCAATTTCAGTTATCGATCGCGCAGAGCAACTCAAATTCGCGACATCGATGACAAATAGTATAGACTATATATTGTACTGCCACAAATACTGGGCACACTCCGAAATACGCTGAATGTAGCTGTATCTGCCAATGTTGCGAAATCAAATAGCTGTATAGATCTACCAGGATCTGATGGCAAAAAATATAGCGACTTTCATATGGCAATAAAAAAAATGTCAATTGTCAATTGAAATTTCGAGGAATTGTTTTTGGTTTGGCTTCAAATTTCCTTTAAAAAGTGGTAAAAATGTTGAAGAAACCTCTTCGATCGCTAGTGGAGAAAATGGTTTTGTGCCAAACTGTTGTTTGGTGTAAAGGTCGAAGAGTATATCTGCTGACTACCACCATGATATGATTAAAGATAACTTTACAAAATGGGTTACGGAGAAGTTGATTCCCGACCTTACAAAATCTTCTCAAATTGTCATGGACAACGCCAAGTACCATTCTGTACAATTAAACAAACCGCCTACACAAGCCGACCGTATTCCTGTTATAAAAGAATGGCTTCAATCAAACAATATCCCTTACGACGATAATTGGCATAAATGTCAATTGCTGGAAGCAGTGACAAATCATAAGTCTGAACCTAAATATCAGATAGATGAGATTTTAAAATCCCACGGCCACGAAGTCTTGAGGCTCCCACCATATCATTGTACCCCATAGAATTAATTTGGGGAATAATGAAACAAAAAGTTGCGGGTAAAAACGTCAATAGACATGAAAGTGACATAAAATCTTTAACAGAAGTTTTCTCTCAAAGGGAAGGGATCGATGAATGGCGAAAATCCTGTGAACATGTAATAAAAATTGAAAATTAGTTCATAGAACAAGATCGATTAATTGGGATGCAGGAGGAAACGTTTATCATAAATACTGCGTCTTCCTCTTCCGATGTAGACTTTTTTATAGATGTGCAGTATTTGGAATCGTTTCAAGTTCTGATAGCCTATAATTAATTAATAAACTCATGAACAGAGTAATTGGAGTTTTCATCTAAATTTCGAACCCCACATTCGCCACAGATAAGATTTTCAAAAATTATCCTTGATCATTGGATAAATTTTTATATTTGCATGTACACAGAATCAGCCGCTATAAGGAAAAAAAGGACCAAAACGTTTTACTCCAATTTCCCCAGTATTGCTAGGGTCAATTTCCTTTTTCCCTTTTTGCCATCAGATCCTGATAGACCTATACAATCCGGATTATAGATGCAATATTTTATAGTTGGCAAAAACTGCCTCCGTAGCCTAGTGGTGTAGGCCCTTGCTTTACAAACCGGAGGTCGTGGGTTCTAATCCCGCGGGGGACAATGACTTTGTGTTGCTGTTTCTTTGTTGGGTTATGGCAATACGGGCCGATCAGCTGATTGCCTGAAAATTAAGATGATCCATGCGTCGGATGGGCATGTAAAAAGTCGGTCTCGATTGTCAAGAAGACCTTTGACAATCGTTAAAGGATGTCAGTGCCTTCAAATAACCTGACAATAAACTGATATTCAGGTAAAATTTGGTTGGATTAGAAGCCAACCCCAAGTAATTTGGGAATAAGGGAAGAAGATTTTATAGTTGGCAACCCTGACACAAACCGATTTAAGGCAACACACGGCCACATGATATCTTTAAACAAAGAGCGACTACTGTAACTATTATACAGTATAATCCTCTAGACAAAACTTAGTCATAGTTGAAACATTCGGTTGTAGGTACACATTGAATGTTTCTCAACTAAACCCACACGGGGTTTAAATTATTAAGCATCTGTGTATCTTTGCAACATTTAGGAGAATGTCAAGTGATATAAATAAGGTATGAAAGTAAAATAAGATATGAACACATTTTATTTCAAAAAGTCTTAAGATTATTAAGATACTTCGATCCAAAATATGCATAGATCTTGAGACTTTAAATATTCTATGGTGTATGTCATAACCTGAAACAGTAATAAATTTCAGTAGTAGTTGTAATAATTTTTAGTAGTAGGTAAATTAATTATAATTTATATGCCAAGCTTTAACGGGTGCAAAGAATTCTAATTGTTGTTAGTAAGAAATATTAATAATTGCCTTTGTATAAGCTTCATTTTTATTTAGATCTAAGAACTGTGGAATAATTATTTTAATTATTTCTTTCAAAAACAGGAATTTGCAAATTCGGGCCAGGTCTATGGATATATAAAACTGATTTTATAATACATTTGTTTTTATGAAAGTAATTATTCATATATTTTATCCTTATTGTATATACTACATTATTGTAATATATATTTAGAAATTATTTTACTACATACATACCTACATAGTTAAATATACATAGGTAAATAATGGCTTAAATATTCATTTTTTATTTTATTGATTTGACAAAGATGCAACAATTACATATATTAATTTATAGATTTACATACACTTATATCCAGGCCAATAAAGTTCTTTATCCTTTTTTTGTTCGTTACAAATACTGCTCTTATTCTAAGAATTTCTAACAAATAATATTGCATCTGAAATGAATTATTTTCAACATGATAATTTATATGCATAGTGTATACAATAAAATTACCCTTTTCTTTCCTACAAGTTGCCGATGTTTAATGTTTAAGACCACCGCTTTCTTATTTCCATAGATAACAACAAGTAATAGCGAACTTAATTATTCAAAAAGCCATTTCATAATATCTCCACAAGAGAACATAAAGCCCCCTTTCTTATAGATAAAAACTTAAGCCGCATCATGCATAAAACATAAGAAGGAACGTGCCACCATCAACGCATTAAAATTGCACTATCCAATTAAAAGAAAACACGAAGGCACGTGACGGATAACTCTCGGGGGTGGTTCAATACCTCCCTATAGTCGATGCACCCTTGGGGTAGCGCATATTGAAAGATAGGGCGATCACCCCAGGCCATTACTAAGGATTATTGGTATATCCCTTTATGGCGATAGGCGAGATATGGCCTAATGAGCCGCTTTGTTTGGTACAATCGTCACAAAAACTTATCGATGACGTAACGGTGTTGTTTTGAATCAACGACAATGTTATCTTAACGGGAAAGCACTCCGATTGTCTTCGACTGCCGGAGTTGAGATTTGGAGAACGCGTGATGTAAATAAACATGATTTGTTGACTCGTACACTGTCTTTGTTGTTGTTGTTGATTACACTGCAGAGCATCTGTTGATAATAGAAAATAACCTCGAATTGTCGATTTGGCATATTGCTTTGTTATTTCTCTGCCAAAGCAAGGACGAGACATTTTTAATATAATTATTGACCAACTCTACTTCGATTTATGACACGTTATCCAATAACTGCACTATCATTACTTTTGTTGGACAATATTCAATATTATCTATATTAATTTTGATATTAAATCATGATTAATTCGAAACTAAAGGATTTCCACAGAAAATGCTACCATATTAACTTATTTAAAGTGATTCCTTTTTCAAAAGGGAAAAAACGCGGAGCAAAATAAAATAAGTCCACGACATTATTTAACTACACTTCTTCTAAAATGACCAATCACGAATAACCTTTCACGGTAAATCCAGACCGTATCCAATTCGCCTTGGGCACAACGCGACGGTCATCTGCCGACATATGACACAGCGCGCAATCGTACACATTCCTATAACTCATCTCGTGGACAAGCAAATCGCCCAAGGCGAGAGTTGATATCAATAGATGCAGCATTTGCATGCGCGCAAGAAACTATGAAACCTCTCCTATATTTCTTAACAGTACTTCAGTTATTCTCAATTTTTAGGTAGTAGAGCATAACATCCCTTCATAGCTCTTGCTGCACTGCTAATGCCGCGTTTGCTCGGGGAAGTACCACTGCCCTGCACTAAATCGGCATAAAATAAAGTATACATGACTTTTTGAGTTGCCGGATGGCCATTCATACCCTCTTCTTTTTCCACTCCTTTCCCCACCAAATCTTTTATATGTTGCAAACCCAATAACCACCCAATAAATCTTTTTTTATTCAATTTCTCAGGCTGACATCGTGGGCAACTCTCCGAATTTCCTGTGTGCCCATGGGCACAATACAATCCCTTAAAACAAATCAACGTCACAAAATGCACCGTGTCCAATTCTCCTTGGGCAATGGTCACAACGTGACGGTCATCCGCCGACATATGACACGGCACGCAACCCCAGACATTCCGATGACTCATCGCGTGGACAAACGACCGGAACGCCCGAGGCGAGGGTTGGTGTCAATTAACATCAACCCCCGCAAACGCAGGCACCAGATTTATACTGACGCAGTTTCTGTTTACTTACACTTTTGACGTGTCATTGTTATGTTGAGGGTATTGGAAATTTCTTATTTTGCGTCTAATGCTTACATGAAGCTAGTTCGGTTTAAATATTAATTAACTTGAAATGACAAAATTAAGCATTCACGTTCGCTATTAAATTTAAAGGACACAAAAAAGGGCAAACAGGAACGATTTACATTTAAACGCTCGAGCTTTCAGTTAGATTTTCTTCTGAATAATAGTTGTAATAAGATAAACTGAATCGATTTCATAAAAATGACATCCGCTCTTTGAATCAAATACCCGTATAAAAAGCTGCCAGATTTCCAATACTTTCCGTTGAACTGTACAGTCTGTTTGCTGTAAGAGATTTTTTTCTTAAATGTGCCGCTGTCTATAAAGAAATAACGAAGGAACGATCAGTCATCGCTTATTTATTTACAGCGCAAACATCAAAGCGATATTTGGGACATTAATTAAAACCTTAACTCACCTAACGCTTCATAACGAAGCTTCCAAAAAGTTCCATTTCCGACACTTAACAATTCTCGAGTCTCTTAGAGCCGATTTCAAAGACAAGGACGGGGTGAGTATAAACAAGTGAATCCGGGGGACACTTAAAAAGGCGAACGGTGCAAAGTGGCGGCCCGGATAATCCGCCGGTATCCGATATCGTGTTTACAAAGGACCAAGCCGCGCCCCAGCGGCGTGAGATAAGACAGCTCGCCAATAACTAAGATGAAATAATCTTATTAGGGCCGCGAGAATACGCTTAAAGGGTTTTAAAATGTAGTAGCAAAAAAAATTACAAAATAGACAAATTCAAACCTTAATTAAATCGAGATTGCTGCAGCCATGCTTATAAAACCGTTTCCTTGAGTGGTAAAAAGTAGACAAAAACCTAAAGTGAATACAATAAATTAAAAAAAATTGTCGTTCTGGCTAAAGTAAAAAAGTTTCCATCAAATCATTGATCAAAAGTTTAGACATACTACTTTTGTAGGATATTTTAAAAACTCTCATGCACCGAAATAAACTCAAAATTCCTAAGCAAGTAAATGTTACTATCAATCATAGTAAAGTATATTAGCTATAACATAAGCTATTAACTTGTAACTACTACTTGTGAGTAATAAACTTGGATAAAAATAAAGAAGATAAAACATGAATGTTGGATTAAGTGTCTTAAAACTTTTTAAAATTTCGAAACAACACCCTGTTCTATTTAAGTTTAAACTTAAATTAGAATGGTAACACTAGTCGCTTTTTGTTGCAAAGTATATAATAGGGTTTATTTGATAATTTCACTTCCGTCGATTCACAATTGAATTTGATTTCACCAAACAAATTTGCACATTACAGGTTTAATAATCAATTCGACCATTAGTCAAATACGCTTTTATGTGTAACTGGCTATTTGATTATGCATCGTGCTGTTTACCGCAAATCCAATATTTTGGCATTATAAATAAAATACAAATTTTTGAGAGCTTACCATCAGATCGGTTACTGATGACACTCTCGAGTTTCTCATAGCAGCCGTGGTTTTTTGATGATGAACGCATAAACCGATTTTTTTATGTTATTTATATCATTCAATGCAGGACATGTGTTTAATCGACGTAAAATTGCAAAAAAATTGTCTATACCTTTAGTATAAAAATGGGTACCTATGTCTGTCCATGGTAGCTTAAATATAAAATACTCATAACATAGTGACCTGAGACATAACATGCGTCTGATAACAAACCTTTTTTTTTAAACCTGTAAAATTCGAAAATCTATAGACATGAAACTTATATGCAGCGTGTCCCAAAAAAAAAAAAGGATATAACCAACTCCTTCGATAGAGTTCCAGACATGTTACGGAAAGAAAAAAAACGATCTATACCTCAGCCGTCGACCTCACATGACCTCAGATATCGACATTGGAGCCGTTTTTTTTTATTTATATGCTTACAATCAACCACTCGCTAATCCACTCGATAGCAAGTGGCCCAGAGGAGTGCCAACTGCAGGGTTAAATGACAAACGTCTGTCTACCACCACAGACTATCGGGCAGGCAAAGATATTGCCTTGCTTCTGTTCGTGTCTGGATAACATTCTTTGATAATATAATATTATTAAAAAAAACATCCTTCCATCCAGTTAAATGTGCAATTCTCGAAATAATAACAACAATTTTCCAAAATATTTACTTATAATTCCATAATATACTTGGTAATGGAAATAATTTTAAAGTATACACTAGACAATACTTACGAATTCAATAACACTTGTGTATTTTAGGTTTACCTGCAACGAGAAAATACAAAGTAAGTAAGGATAAAACTTCATCAAACAAGTAGAATAAATGATGAAATTACAAAATATATCAATAACCAAAAAAAAAAGTAATCGATCTATGTATATTTAAACTAAAACAAAAACAACATTCTTCAAATAGTTTATAAATAAAAATATCTATAGTCATAAAATAGGTTCGTCATTATTTTTATAAAAAAAAAAAAACACGTCTAAAAAACGCCTCTTATGGATGAAATGTACGAATTACTTTAGAACGGCTGCGTCTGTCAGAACAAGATTAGTATGTAAGAAACGCTACGAAAAATTACATTAAATACTGTTTTTCTTTAAATCTTCATATAATATAATATCTATACACGCGTAACGCTGTAACGTTTAATTTGACAGTTCTTTCGTGATATGTTTACATAAGAACACCAAATTCCGCATTTAATATTTTAGCTAAAAGTATTGCAGAATAAAATTTATACGCGTTGATATGGCGTGCAACAGCTTGTAAAATAAATATGTACCTAAAACTACTATTAAGTGATTCCGTATCCAAACACATATTATATGTATATAGCGGAAAGTTGAATTATACTTGGACTCCCCAAGTGTCATGTAAGGTAAAGGTACTGTGGGCGACAGCTTGTAAAGTATATGTGTGTATATAACTACCATCACGCCATTCCGTATCCAAACACGTTATATGTATATAGGGGAAAGTGGAATTACACTTTCCATGCATTATTACACTTGGATGGTGGGTGCAAAACCAACAAGGGTGCAATGTTCTTATTAACGACCCGTCAAAAAAGTTACCCTCTAATCCCGGCGCGACACCCTCGTGGCACAATCGCGTATTGATTATTGCCGCGGCTACAATCCCCTTTTCAAACGATCTTAGCAAACGGCGAGTACTTCCTTATAAAGCAACTGAACAGCGCTTCTTCGAAACTTTATATTAATATTGTAAGAGAGTACCTTAGTCGGTTTATGGAATGCACCGAGGAGTGCAACATTTATCATAGTTACTCTTCTCTTTTTCTACTTATTAAAAAACACCATTGCTGTAAAATAGCCGTAAACTTGCATTGGACATACAAACCGATTGAACCGAAACAATTATCTGTAGGTGTTATATATATATAATCGAACTAAAAATCTTCCAGTCGAATTTCGATCCTATTGGGACTACTAAGTATAATAAATACTAAAGTTACATAAAAAAAATTGTGAGAAGAGGCGGTTCATTTGAATATAATAACACTCCTAAATTTGAAGTTACTATTTAATCCAATTGTACATATATTTTATAAGCGTACACCCTATCGTTGGGTAACATATTGCATTAATGGTATACAAACATAAATAAAATGAAATAGGCAGGCCGATCTAATTACTTATGTCGTACAAATATTTTTAGGGAATCGATTTTAAGACTTCTTAGGCTTTTCCAAGACCCTTCTACAAGGGAATTTAAGGCTTAAAACCTTATAAGATTATATTGATTTGTATTATAATAATTTTAATTATTGTATCGAAATCATTAGGATTACAATTGCAGTTTGGACGAAAACACATTCTATGTATGTGTATGTATGCATGTTTATGTGTATGTTCCGCGATATATTTTAACTAGTGTTCCAAATTAACTGATATTTGGATTATATGTAGGTAATATTAGTACAATTTTTAAGTTCGTTGGGCATCAAAATCGGTTAAGTAGTTTAAGAGATATTGAA
>DWHK01002142.1:0-10256 GCA_018247855.1 Graphium androcles
CAATTCTTTGTCGCGATGATAATTTTGTTTAGATTACCATATTTTTATATATTCATATTTTAGGAAAATAAAAAGTAATATATTAATATTAATAAGATTCATAACGACATAAAAATTACTACTTTTTATATCAATCTAATATAAAAAAAATTATTTATGTTGATTTGGCAGAAAACCTCCTAAACTTTGTCTATATATGGCAATGGCAAAAAAATCGTTGATTTAATGTAACATAACCTCTAAAATAATTTATAAAAGAATTAACCGTAGGAATCGTAAAAAATATTATATTTATGACTATGGGGTCAAGGCAAATCACAGAAAAATCGTTGTCGATTATAAGATCCTTGCCAAGAATATCTTTGGGAAATATACGTGATAACCCTGGTTCTAAAATAACTGTAAGTAAACCTATCTAAAACAAAAGCGTTTTCTAAACATATTCTACATTGTTTATTCTAATTTTTCAAAATTATTCCTAACAATATAGGTTCATTATGTTAACAATATAAGGGCATATTTATATTTGATTCATATATACATTTGATTTTCTTTGCATAAATATTTTAAATTTCGTTTTCCATATTGTTTGTTTTATTTAAATCCCGTGTATTTTGTAGCAAAAACGTGGCCGTGGTCAACACGGAGGAGACAAACATGGTGCGGGTAATAAAGGTTCAGGACAAAGACAGAATTATATGAGATTGGGTTATGAAACAGGCAATAATCCTTTTTATCTTCGAGTTCCTCACGAACCCTATTATAAAGGGCATCAGTAAGTTTTATATAATATAATAATTACGTAAAAATAAATGTTACACACATTTTGTACCAATTTGTCTAACATATACAAACAAATTGGTCAGGTAATTCTATCCTGTGTATTGTGATATTTTTTTATATAAATATTTTGAACTCGTTTTTTTCTGCAGTTTCATCAGCTTTATTATTATCTGCTCGGCTGTTACGGGTCTTACTCTTAGCATGATGATAGATAGCTTAAACCTTTGAACCTATCTTTACAAATGATTTTTTTTTAATCCAAATGGAAGTTCCAGAGATTTGTGTATTGAAACAAATAAAACCAAAAAATCTCTCAGATTTATTCTATTACTATATATTGATAGTGAAAATCTGCCATATTCTTAATTGAAAAGCAAAAATAGTAAGATTTGTTTATAGTAGTTAACAAAGTATAACCAGAGATTATAAAAAAAAAACAAGACAATAATCTTGATGAAAGCTTTTCGTAATTTTCAAAAATACAAAATTGTGTTGTAACTATTACTCACTAGTTGGATATACAGTAAAATATACTTTAAACTAATGAAATTTCTAAAAGATTTTTTCTATAACATAATCTACCACTGTTACCTTATACCTGGCCACAATTGCTAAAAATTGTCTTCATATTTTTCAGCCACAGAAGACAGTATCCACCACTCTCTTTATTAGAACTACAGAGTTTAATTGACAAAGATAGATTGGATATTACAAAACCCATTGATGTTGCAAGTATTGTGAAATCTGGAGTTTATAATATCTTTCCAGATCAGAAGCAGTTTGGTATACATTTAACAGATGATGGGGCAGACAATTTTGAGGCAAAAATAAATATTGAAGTACAATGGGCCAGTGAACAAGTTATTGCTGCTATTGAGAGAAATGGTGGTGTCATCACAACTGCTTATTATGACCCCCATAGTTTATTTTTGCTCAAGAATCCAAAAAGATTTTTTGAAACTGGGCAAGCTATTCCTAGAAGAATGATTCCTCCACCAGATGTTATAGAATATTATACTAGTCCAGAAAGCAGAGGCTACTTAGCAGATCCAGAGAAGATATCTCAAGAGAGGTTAAGATTGGCCCAAAAGTATGGTTATAGTTTACCTAGACTTGAAAGTGATTCTCACTATGATATATTAAGTGAAAGAAAAGACCCTAGACAAATTTTTTATGGATTAGAACCAGGATGGGTAGTTAACTTGAAAGATAAATGTATTCTTAAACCTAGAGATGAGGAGTTACTTAGGTTTTATTCATCATAGTGTAAATAAATATTAAAATAAAAACAATTTAAAATGCCAGAAGCCTTTATTTAGGAATAGTTGTAATACATGTAGTAGAACTTGATCAGTTTTAAGTAAGTAAAAATATATACTTTCATGATCTTCTGTTTTACCTGTTTTTAATGTATATAACCTGTCTTGCACAAATTATTAAATAACACATGTTAATTGCAATTCATGCGCAACATTCAGTAGTCTCGTAAATATGTTTGTAATTAATATCTGTAGTGGTCTGGCTTAAATGGCCCTTCTGCAGGGACACCAATATATTTGGCCTGTTTAGGAGTCAATTTAGTAAGCTTTACACCTAGATGGTCCAAATGTAGAGCAGCTACTTCTTCATCTAATTTTTTAGGTAGAGTATGAACACCAATAGGATAGGCATTGTGTTTAGTATACAATTCAATTTGTGCTAAAACCTGGTTGGTGAAAGAATTAGACATAACAAATGAAGAATGTCCAGTAGCACAACCTAAATTGACAAGTCTTCCTGCTGCAAGAACAATAATATGATTTCCATTTTCCAACTCATAACGGTCCACTTGTTGTTTGATATTTACTTTCTTTGCGTTTTTGTCCAACCAGGCAACATCAACTTCGCAATCAAAGTGTCCAATGTTACAAACTATTGCATCATCTTTCATTCTTAGGAAATGATCTGCACAAATAATGTCAATATTCCCTGTAGTAGTAACAAATATTTGACCAACTTCAGCAGCTTCTTCCATTGTTGTTACTTGGAATCCTTCCATAGCCGCTTGAAGTGCATTAATAGGATCTATTTCAGTAACAATAACTCTACCACCAAAACCTTTGAAGGCCTGTGCACAACCTTTGCCAACATCACCATAACCAGCTACTACACACACTTTTCCTGCAATCATAATATCTGTTGCTCTTTTGATTCCATCCAACAATGACTCTCTACACCCATACAAATTATCAAACTTGCTTTTGGTTACCGAATCATTAACATTTATTGCTGGTACTTTCAGATGACCTTCACGGAACATTTTATATAAATTATGTACACCTGTTGTAGTCTCTTCAGAAATACCTTTGACATTCTCTAGCAGTTGTGGATATTTTGTGTGTACTAGGTTAGTCAAATCTCCGCCATCATCCAAAATCATGTTCAGGGGCTGAAATAGGAATAAATTTGTTAGAAACATTATAATGTCACAGAACTATAATATAGAAATGGATGGAAATTACTTTGCCATCAGGGAAAATCAGTGTTTGTTCAATACACCATGTATACTCTTCTTCAGTTTCACCTTTCCAAGCATAAATAGGAATGCCTCGAGCAACAAGTGCTGCTGCAGCCTCATCTTGTGTGCTGTATATGTTGCTACTAGACCATTGGACCTGAGGAGAAAAAAACAACAAATAAGACAACTAATCATTTACAATAAGCCCTATTAAAAAAAATGCAATATGAGAACTTAATATGCTGTCTTAATATGTCAAGAGATTCTAAATATAACAAATAACTATTTTGAAATTATTTCAATCTATTCCGTTTTCAGTCTTATCCCCCATTTTCTGTAGCATACAATCTCAAATGATTTCATGTTGACCATTATACAAGATGAATTTTGTATTAATAAGTAACAAAAAAGGTTTTTTTTTTCTAATTTTTTCTACAGCTTTGATCGCTATTGGCGATCATGCCAGCCTCATTGGAGCCTTCCTAGTCCCCTATTATAAGGAATGATCAACAAAGTGGTATAACGTTATAGCTTCATTGGAGAGGGGTTGTGCTAGCGAGCAGTTGATCTGTTTATTGTGCAAGGGACCCAAAACTTCAACAAGTCTGTGCCTAAGGTTAGAATTACGGATACACTCCAACAAAATATGGCTTAGACATCTCCATTTTAAACAAATAACACAAAAATATAAAAAAAAATATTCATTGAATGCTTTCGTTATTAATTTTTTTTATTTTTTCAGATTTTACGAAATTATTTGAGTACTTGAAGCAATTGAAGGGTAGTGTGGACATTAAAAAGGAAGTGATACGTGACGTAATAAGCGAATCGATGAGGTTCAAAAGGAAGGGACTTGCTAAATTATTGGAAGATTTCTTATTGAGCCTCGAAAGGAATGGGAATAGTGCCTCAGTTAACATGAAGAGATTGACTAACTCTGTGTACGTTAATTCTAATAATCACAGCTAGTGGCTATGGATGAATGAGTGAGAAATGACACTTTAGACTTCAATAGCTATTTACCACAATTAAACAGTACTAATTTTTATTGAACAACTGCATTATTTTGTCTACAAGATGTTTCTATATAGTGTATTAGTGAATTTTATTAGATGTAAAATATCCTTCAAATAATCTGTTGATAGGCTAATTGATTTTAATAAAACCGTTATTCGAATATTTAATAAATATCAGATGACTTGGATGATTTTACTTGGTATTATTAGTGATGATGGTGTATAAAACAGTATTAATTTTCAATATTAATGCGCAAAACAATGCAATTCTCCACACAAATGACAATTAATGGGAATTGTCTTAAACTATTTTGCATTGCAAATTTTTTCAACACCTCGATGCTAAATCGTCTTCTAGGCATTTATTGTTGCAGTTTCATTTCGCATAGGCTTAAATGTAAGAAAATCTCAACCATTTTTAAACATGATCTGCATCACCACATGCTCAAGTCTAGCATTTCTTCTGTCATTTTGTCTTTTACTTAAATTGTGGTAAATGGAAACAAAGCAATATTAAGATGTGTAAGGATCGAATTGAAATGTTTTACTTCAGAATGACAGTGAAATTGTTTAAGAATATTGTAAATAGCACATTGTACATATTAGATTTTATTACAATTACCAATGAGCATAAATTTATGTGTAGGATGTTTTAATGCATCATAAGATTCAACCTGTAGAGCAATGGGTCTTTGTAGAATCCTGGTTTGTATTACTTTAAAATTTTAGTATAATTTGATATTAATGATTGTGTGATATTAAATAAAATGAATTCGCACATTGGTAACTTGTTAATGCATTTAAATATTTATACAAAATGGATTCTATAATGGAGCCTTTTGCTCTCATGGTTGTTTGGTCAATTGTAAAGTGTATATATCATTTTATAAATAAATTATGGATCCTTATTGGATTTTTTATGATGTGTATAATTTTTAATTACCTTTATAACTATGGCCAGCCTTTTTGAAGATTAGCATTAAGTAAATAAATTGCTATTATTTGCTATCACTAATATTTTAATATACATATAAAGCATACTTTGTGTCATGTCAGGCTTGTTTAGAAATTCAAGAGAATTGAATAAGTATGTACAGGCACAGGTTGGTGCTTTATTTTTTTCGGAATGCATGCATTCATGAATGAATTACATGGAATAGTTCATGTTTTATTAATGCGTTTGTCTGATTTTTTTCATGGCACAATACCCGGACGATGTTCCGAATTTACATCTGTTTCGCTAACATACATATTTATTTGAGACTAGTGGATCCGTCAGGTATTTTTTTGACCAGAAGTTGGATTGCATGATATTAGCTGGTTCTGTAATAAAAATAATATACCTATTTTGTATTTAAAATGTGTAATTCGATTGTTTGACTTTGAAAGTCAAATTTAGGATGTCTTTATTGTGTGAGAAAAAATTTATTTTGGAATATCACACCATGAAAGTTTAATGTTATTTGAAAGTGGCCCGTATGTTATAAAGGCAATTTTATATTTAAACCCCTACTACAAGTGCGAGATCCCTCGATTGAGCTGCCCGGCAACAGCAAGAGCTGTATGTATCATGTGGTTTATTATTTTCAAAATTGCAATCTGTTTGCATGCTTCAAATATATTTATTTCGATTTTACTTTTTTGCAGAATAACACTCGTCTTGTCTTGGCCTATTCATCTCATGCGTTCTGAACAACAAAAGTCAACCAAGATGTTGAGTCGGACATGTGTGGTTTATTTCATTTATACTTGACGTTTCAAATAGTTTGCAGCATTTGTAGTAACGAACGTTTTGACGTTTTAATATCCCTATTAACCCGGGCTATCGTCAGCTTGAAGATTAATTCTATGCAGTAACAATTATCAATATTCTGAAGTATCGCAGGGTTATGTTTAGGTTTTTATTTAATTTTATTGTTAATGGAATTTCAAGCAGCTAGAGTGCCAACCCAGATTCGTGAATCATCATCATTCTTGGTAGGAATCTGTTTGATTTGCGAGGATTGAAATTTTATTTCTAAGGTATGGCAAAATTGCAGGTACTCCCTTGTCTGTGGCCGTATTCACCACGTCCTGTGAGCTTGTTTTTATGTAGAACTTCATGGAATTCCTGGTGTTCATCGTCACATCTCTTCATTCATTTCAGATCTCGTGCTCTCTGGAAAAAGGATTTGCCTATGGTAATTGAGTTATGGATGATTCGAAGGATGGTGGTGAGGTTTTTTGAATATTGGTATATATAGGTTAGGTACGAGGGGCGGCTGATAAGTTCGCAGCCTAGGTTACTTAATGAAAGAAAAGTTTAGTTTTTTAATTTTTATTATTCAATATAATCACCCTCTAGTGAAATACACTTCTCACATGTGAATACAATACCTTGAAGCCATTGAAATAATATTCTGAAGATTTCTGTTGAAAATGACTCCACGGCTGACTTCATCTCATTGTCATCCGAAAATCTTCGCCCCGTTAACTCCTTTTTCAGTTTCGAAAAGAGGAAAAAGTCACTGGGAGTCAGGTCCTGACTACAGGGGGGATGGTCAATTTCTGTGAACCCAGTGGCTATTAAAGCACCCCTCGAAACGCGAGCGGTGTGAATGGGCGCGTTGTCTTGCAGAAACAACACCGCGAGTCGATTTGCCACGTCTCTTCTGTATGACTGCTTCACGTGCCTGACCCAATAAATTGGCGTAGTATTGACCATTCATAGTAGTTCCTTTAGGCGAGTAATAAATTAATAAAATTCTCTCGCTATCCCAGAGAATAGTCGCCATAATCTTAGATGCTGCCTGTTCCACTTTAAACTTCTTTGTTGATTGTTTGGACTCCGGATCAAACTGAAGAATACAAATTTCGTCCAAATTCTTGACTATAAATGACGATACAACGCAATAAATTAATATATCACTGTGGTAAAAATTTTTATTAAAAAGAAATTGATTTTCCTAAATCCGGTAACTCCAAAAGCTACGTTTACTTCATTTTATGAATGCGGCCTTAACTCTTATATCCATACCCAGCTTTACCGACTTTGTCTAACATCCGGGTAACCGCATCAACCACAGCTTGGAATTCACAATTATTACGTCAGCGAAATGGGCCTCATCGCAGCAAAGAAACGCTATCACTAAGCGACACTTTATGGATCTACATCCAAATCCATCCGTCAAAACAGTAGGAGCGAAACTATAAGTGGTACATTTTATTAAACGGCAGGAAAGGCAAAACGCTTTTGAGAGGTGGCGCGCCCGGCTCTCCGTGTGTTCATGCCGGTCTTTCAAGAATGGATGCAGCAACAAATAATTACCGGACATGGATGTTTTAGTGATTATCTGTGTAAAATCGATCGCGAAGCCACGGCGTATTGCTTTCACTGCAATGGACAAGATTCTGCATGGCATATGTTTGCGATATGTCCAGCATGGGATGCGGAGCGGAGAGTCCTAATTACTTATGTAGGACAAGACCTTTCTCTGCCTGTAAGTAAGCCGTTGCCTGCAATTGTACCCGTACTATTTTTTGTTTCAGATTTTGGTAACGATTTTATGGGTTTTAATTTTTTCCTCGGAACACTATAAATTTTCTAAAACCAGTGCAAATCTCGTTAAAATCGGTCCAGCCATTTTGGAGGTTAGTCGATTCAAACAGACATACTGACAGACAGACAGACAATTTAAAAAAAAATCGTTCATTAGTACCGTATTACTTGTGTAAACATTTAGTAAAGAGCTCTTATTTTGACGTTACAAATATACATATTTTATTTATTTTATTATGTTTTGATAAATGTTTGAAGTGCTTAAAGAAATAAGCATATATTCATTATAGTAGTTTTATGATTTTCTTATTTCCTTTAATATTTTTTGTCTCCCTTTTTAGTTCATGCCACTCATCCCACACATCGCTTGTAGGTGATCATTTCATCATTTTATATCGTTTAGATTTTTGAATGTCTGGAACGCAAACTAAAAAATTAAGTACAGCCGCGGATCATACGAAACCATTATCTGAATTACCGTAATTGAAACAACGACTTTTTAAAGCCAGTTAACATTTTTGTATTTTTAAAATATATAACGTTCAATGCAATATTGGAACATCATTTTTAAATAGGCATAATGTGCGAGCTGTCGTATGTTTAAGGGAACTGTTAGTAAGACTGATATATTATATTTTCATTATAATGGATACGAAATCGTTTCGTTATTCGCAGGATGTAGCAATATTTAGGAGCCTCGTATTTTTCTCATAGCTGTTACGCATGAGTGCCTCATCTTTATATAATAAATTGATTGAGGATTTGCGGAGAGCTATCTTTATTCCGAATAGTGATAACATTCCTTTACATTAATCATCTGAGAATAATGTATTAATGGATATATGCAGTTATTTTAAAAAAAAAAAATTTCCTTGCACTTACATATAAAATTAGATTTTCTTACACTGGTTCACTATTCTTTGTTGTTTCATGTTGGCACCGACGTTGTAGAAGAAGCGTAGAAATGATTAAGTGTATAGTGCAGCCATGGGGATGTAGGGGTAGGGGTGGGGATTGTAATCGGGATTGTTGCGAATATTGGCATTGGCACCTAGTGTTTATAGATATATAACCTATCATAAATTCCAATATTAATGAAAGTCTATGACCACCAGATGGTAGAGCATAACATCTACAATAAAAAATAATGTACACCAATATTATGAATGTGAAAGGATGTTTGTTACTTAACCAGGCAAAAACGAATGAACAAATTTGGATGAAATTTGACACATAGTGTATTAGTTGGATTAATATAGAAAAGGTTTTGAACAAGTCCGAAAAAATGCACACGGGTTAAACCGCGGGGAGTAACTAGTTAGTAATAAATTAATGTCGAGGTCCAAGTTTGTGGCGAACTACTAGTTTCATAATATCAGCATCAGCATCAGCTTCCGCTGATACAATAAAAACCTGCATCAGCAATAACCCTGGTATATACGGTTTATCTGTATCTTTAAATTGCGTTTACTTGCAATTAAACATTTTGAAAAAAAAAAGAGTTATAAATAAAAAGGAATTCCAGATCTGAGTATTTGATATTAATTTCAAATTGATATCTGCAACCTTTAGTTGTAAATATAATTCTTGTAAGTAAAGAAAGAAACCCAGTTTGTTAATTTCATTTTTAAGTAATTGCTTTATTTACAACATTCACGCGAAAACTTGCTTCACTTTAGGGAGACTTGGTAACATGTAGTTTTCATGAAGTTCCTCTCAAGGTAATCTAATATGACTTTCCTTCATTTTATATCAACTCTGTGTTAATAAACAGTCGTTATGTGATATTACTTAAAAGTAGGAATATAACTTATTAATGTTTTAGTACTTCAAAAATTCATTTCTATTCTATTATCGTATAACAAAGTAGGTTAAGGGTAAATTACAATATATATTTGATTTTTGTTTGAAATATTCTTTAATATTATAAGAAATATTCTTGTTGTATTTGATAGCACAATTTTTAAGGTTTAAGTTATTTATCCTTACGCTATGATCCTAAGGATCCGAGCAGGTCGTATAGAGACGGGGGTTTAAACATAAAATGAATAAAAAGAATATTGTTTTCTGTCATTGCTTTTTGTAAAGGTACGCATTCTAAATTAAACATCTTTCTTACTTTTATCGCGTCTCTTACACATGATTGCCTCGCCGTTAGGCAATGAGTTGATTAAGTATAGTATTTCATCATGACGTAAAAATGTAGTACAAATGTAGACTACCGAACAGTTGTTTATATAAATAACAAAAGCTAATAAAAATTGTTGAAAGATAACATATAATAAGCATTAATACCTAAATTCAAATTCAAAATATTTATTTGCAGATAATATGGTGTCTAAAGTTCTTCAATACAAATAACGTTCATATATATTTTGCCTCTTGGCATGAAAATATGTCACAAATATGATTCCTCAAGAAT
>DWHK01002143.1:0-10255 GCA_018247855.1 Graphium androcles
GGGAGGGATGGGTTAGGATTATATTAAGGATTTGATGGGGAAAGGAGTGGGAAAAGAAAAGGGTAGGAATGGCCATCGGACAACCACAAGATAGCAAGCATACTTTATTTTATGCTGGCTCTGTGAAGGGTGGTGGTACCACCCCGGGCGAACGCGGCCGTATAATTGCAGCAAAAGCTGTATGAAGTACTTCGACTAATTTTAAAAATTGAATCTTCTCGCTTGCCGAATATAAAAAAGAAATAAATCTTCATTCATTTTCAAAAATGGAGGTTGAAGAAAGAAGATAGATTTACAGTTATCGCGTTGAACTACTGTGGTTACGTGCCAACAGAGATTTTCAATTTGCTGCAAAAATTTAAAATAGCCTGCCGGTTTGTTTTTTGAAGATTCAAGCTTTGAAGATCGTAAGAGGACCGGCAGACTTCGCACAGTTTGGACACCAGCAGGCAGTGAAGGCGCGAATCCAATGAAACCTTGTTCGTAGACAAAGAATCATAACTCTTCAGATGGGGCTAAGAAAACCACGGTCAAAAGAGTGTCAAATTAGGACCTGGGACTACGAGCTTGTCGTACAAAGACCAGACATTTTTTGAACGAGCGTTTGAAAAAGAAAAATAGGCTGGAAAGTTTCCGCGCTTTGTTGCGGCAGTACGCGGAAAAAAATACCGCAAAATTATGTTTTCATATAAAAAAAATGTTTACCATCGAAGAAAGTTATAATAAACAAAATGATAAGGTATATGCCCACAGCAGTGTAGAAGGGAGCGCACATGTTCCGAGGGTTCAATGAGGACATTTTCCTTCGCCACTCATGGTTTGGTTTGGAGTCTTATATTTAGGGTTAACTGAGGGGTTTTTCTGTGAAAAGGTGTAAAAAATTGACGTGGTGTACCAAAATACCGTTCAACAAATGTAATGGAACCTCTTTCTCAAACAACGTTCAAAACAGACATTGGATGTACCAACAGTGCTTTTTTCTTCGATTACACCAAATACCGGCTTTACTGCGGTAAGTGATTAACGACTTCATATTAGAGAGCCAGCAGTGATGTGCTGAATATAACAGTTAATTAAATTACATAGGGCGGAAATAATTCGATCGAGCCAACAGGCCTAGGTACACATAGTGCCAAGGTATAATGAGATCCCATGCCATACACATGAATATTTCTCACAGAAGTTGTTTCGTATAAAAATGAAAAACTTGCCACACGTAAATAATTTTAACCACATAGTACTTTTGTTATAACTCCTGGAAGAGTTATCGTAATATTTATCTAATCACGGTGATGTTTTATGTCATTAGTTATGAAGGAAAATGAAACACTTGATGTATGTACATAATTGTAATCACTTATTAGTTACTATTTTAACACTTGAAAGAGGTATCTCAATATTTGTCCAATCACAGTTCTTGTCTATTTTTGACACGGAGGTGGAGAATTGGTGTATGCCGCACAGACGTCTCTCATGAAGTTTCTTCTGTTTTGTACTTCGTTACCATTTATAAAGACCCACGGGACACCATGAAGATTCATCTTTTTACTAGCGTCACCATATTCCTTTAAAAGTTGAGTTCCTTTGGCACCCTTAGCGCAATCTTTTATTGGATTCGCATCAACATTTTGCTCTTCGCCACACTGGAATGTGATATAAAAAGGTAAAAAGTACGGATATTACAATCGTAGTCGTAATTTTTTGTGAGATTACGTTCATGTAATTTAAGAATATGATTTTTCCTTATCTCATTGTAAATGTTGCCGACATTAGTGAATGTGAACGATCAAGCATATTTATGGGCGTGCGCAAACCACTTTCTTACTTTGTTCTATACTTAAAAATGACAACAATTTATGTACAGTTTTCCCGGCTCATTTTTGGTTATTTTATTCGGGTTTGTTACCCGACGGTTGGTTACTACGGCTTGGCAAATACAATCGGCTTAAAGTAAGATTATTTATTGTTTTGCATTTAATCTTCTGTTATACATTAAATAATATTCCCTTGTCCAAATTCCGATCACAACGACTATTTTTTTTTTCTTTCTTTACTCTTGTACCCTGAAGAGATGTATATCAGATACGAATAAAGAGAGATCTGATGAAAAAATTACATTTTACCCGCTCATCGTACGCTTGGATAATCTCAATTTTTGAGCTTTGGCGCGATTAACACGTGTACCGTATCCCAAATATCATGCCACAACACAAAATCATTGACCACACGCGGAATTTCAAATAGCAGCCTACGGTTTTTACAGAAAAGGTATACATATGAAAATTGTAATTTAAATTATTTATTTGTATTATTTTATTTTTAGCCAATTTTTCAAGTTTTATAAAGAAGTATATAAGTTATTAATACATGTTTACCTCGTCAGCTACTTTGTCATTGGAGCCGTCAGAATCTCCTGTTTTCATCATACAGGAGTTGAAGAGCACTGCTTGGGTTATATTTTGCAAAACGTTTATCGCACAAGCGTGCAATTTATTTCCATAGCACTCTCTTGGCCCATGCTGGCATTTGAATATATATGTTCCGTTACTTTGTATTGTCTGAAAAAAAAACCGCGAATTTCATTGTCAATGCATAAATCAAAATTGTGATTTAAGATTTTATGTATTTACCGTCAGAGAGATTAGAATTTAGGTTTTTTTTCTTTACAAAGTTTTAGGCTTTTTTAAAGGAAATATAAAAATATTTTTAAGGTTTAACTTCTTTGCGCGTGGTAAGCGTAAAATTTGATGGTCGCGTCAGCCGTCACACGTTAGAGAGTATTAGAAAAAGAAAGTAATTCATATATTAACTATACTATAATTAATATATGAATTATTATGTGTAATATTATTTTCTTCTCTTTGTACTATTATATTCATTCTTGGAAAAGTATGCGCATGAGTTGTATTTAAAATTTAGGTTGTCATAGAAACTTCACTTCTGTCAATTGTATTTTGTACATACTTACATTTTTTTAATCAGGATAAAGTAATATGTGTATAAGTGTATATAAGAAAAAAAAACGTATAGTTTTGCCTCAGATAAACACTAACACGGTCACCACTAACTTTCAAGGGTTATCAGAAATTTCATGTGTACAGTCATAAATCATATGAGTGATTACTGTATGTGATGAGTGATTTGTATTAAAAAATTGTATTTATTATGTCATTGATCTGATTATTAAAAAAATAGAAACATAAACTTTGTGCAATAATGTTTTATCCTATTATAAATACTAAATACAGAATCTAGAACATAGCACAGCATAAAAAATCAGCTATAAGAGGGCGATCAATGCCAAAATTAAGCAAAATGTGCATTTTTATGCACATACTTTGCGAGAGATAGATAATGAACGTAAATATTCTAACTAAATAATATTATAGGCGGGGAAATATACTGCAGTAGCAGAGTAAATGAATAAAATTTTAAAAATAATCTCATTTCATTAGGAAAAAAAATAATTAAGCCCAAAAAATTTCGATTTCAATTGAAATGCTCTAAATTATCAGCGACTATACTACATTATTTTTTTATATTACATAGCCAGACTAATATTTTATTTTCGTTTTTTTTTTATTAAATGCTACGCTTTTGAATAATTACTTTAAACGTAACTAAAATAAAATCCGGCGTTAAGGTCAACTGCGTCATGCGATTTTCGACTCTAAGCAGCCGGTGAAATTGATTTTTTTTCTGACTATAGGCGCACTCTTAAGATTTCTTTGGACATATATTGTATTTACTACAAGTGGTCGTGGGCAGTGGTTCCGGATGATGATTTTTATGAGCTTAAATGAAACAAAGGAGGAAATATAAGCATTACTTCTAGACATCTAGTCATGAGTAAGCTGGTTTTCTATATAACACAACATGACATTACCTCTGCATTTCCGTAAGGATAAGTCCCAATGTTTAAATATGGACTCAATTTTTCTACCACAGATACAAAACCGTTAGTGTAAAAATCTATGCTATACGGACACAGAGTTTCATAGAACAATTGTACTGCCACTCTCTCGTTTTTATTTGATTTATCCTGAAAGTAATAAACAATAATTTAATATTCCACGTTATAGTAATAAAAGTACATTACATCGTTTGTGAATAATTCTTTGAACAGGAAGCTATACAAATAAGACATAAAATATCGTTTGTTCCTATGAAAATAAAAAACGCCTACCTTTGGGACACTGTGGGTTTTAAATTTGGGCCTTTGCATAAAGTCTTCACTTTCTCGCAATTCATTGCTGTTTACAGAATCTGGAAATGGATGATGTATGAACACTTGATACACTTTAAAAAAGATATAATTTTTTGTACTTACTTATATCCCGTTCTACGGCTGAGGCAGTGTACATAATGAAATAGAGAAATATACATGAGTTGAATAACATTTTTAAAATAATGATAATTGATGTGTCTTACGGTCTATAACTACTTGTACTCGTTACTTGTTAGTGTGCTATCGGTTTGCCAACAGAATTATGTATGATATGGCTAATATATACATTTTCAAGATATATACGAATGTGCGCGTCCGATAAACCAAGTATTCGTTCATTTAATTACATTATTTTTATATTAGTAAATAACGTAAATAATGTTCCCCCGTTAAATTTCTAATAAATGTATTTTTTTTTAAATAACTCAATAAATCATATTAATGGTGTGACACATTTTTAAACAATAAACGTGCATATTGTTGAAATGTTAATGGAAAATGTCTAAAATAGTTCTGTGTAGTTTTTCCTTATTCATATCGTTCCGAGTCATATTTCACAAAAAGTACTGCAGTGTATAGAAGCGTTGCGAAATATTCAGATACAATACAAACACTAAAAAAAAAAATCTGCTAAAAATATATAGGCGCCTAACGAGGATGGAGGATCATATTTTTGGAGATTGTAAAAAAATGCTTTTTTAAAAAATTAATGGCCGAAAAAGAGCAGACGAGTCTGGTATTAAAGCAGTAATCTTTACGCAGTAGAAACATAAAATTCAAAGGGATAAAAATAAAAGTGGCAGAAAAATTGTAGGCATATTTCATATTTCAGTCATATGAAATCGGCACGACAGTTTCAAATATACCCCCAAACAAACAAATATCAGAGCGATGGCGATCTTTTATTTATTACAGATAAAGAATGTATATGTAAAAGATGTGATGTGATGTATTTATTTCTATCCATGATCCTAAAAGTAAGCAATTTCCCGATATCGCTATTATTTTGTATTTTTGATATGATGAAAAAGAAAGAAATTGACAAAAAATTTGCAAAATCTCTGGGTAAAGTGACTGATTAAATAAGTAATTTAATATAAGGAAAAGGAGTAAGAAGTGTACAGAATTTTAAATGAATAAGTGTAATTCATTGTCTTCAAGAAATGGTACGACTTCTAAGACCCGACGAAGCCGTCCCGATAATCCCTATATTTGCAAGTTAAGAACTTGCATTTTTATGTTTTCTGAACAACGTGCTTTAAAGCTTTAATTTTTTTTTGTATTTGATTCTCAACCATTGTTATGCCAAATTAGGGTTCTATAGATTGTATATGCTGTTACGATGTTATGTTTCCAATTAATCTTAAAAAGAAGATACAATAAATTTCATAAATTAAATCATCATACTAATTTTCTTTTTGGCTGTATGTCACTAAACTCCTTAACTATTGGGGAGATTTTATTATAAGTTTAGGTGTGTGTTCGGTGTTTGGATCCGGTAGGTGGCGCAGTTATCGGTGGCCGAAGTTCGAGCAGGATAACGTCTGCTAGGTTCGCTAGTACTCCTATATAAACTTTCGGGTTAAAAACTTACACAAACAACGCGGGTTTTCGTCGGTTAACGGTGTTTGTTTATATGTTTGTCTAAATATTTTCCAGAAACTAGTGATCACTTGGGATAATTTTTATTAAACGCATTTTTATTAGAGGTATTAGAAGTGAACTAATCATATTAAAAGTTCAAAGCAAGAAAATAACATGTTGTTAAACAATTCGAGGAAAATTATGTTAAAAGGACAAAAACAAAATATTGTCGCTTTAATTTGTATATGCCGCTATGGTCATTCTTTCTACTGTGTTTTATAAGAAAAATATAAACATGTCATAAAACAAGTAAACTAACGAAATCGATAAACCTGACTTCGTAAAAGCAATAAGACGTGTCATCAAACTGTGGCACAGTTTCATTATATAAATATTGAAAATGTAATTGAGAATGTTTACTAATCCATTCAAACTGTTATAGATCCTAAATAGTAATTTGAATTGGAAAATGTTAAAAGAAACCTGACGTTGATTTTCCAATACTGGATATATTCAATTTGGGTTGGGTTCTAATCCAACCAAATATTACCTGTATATCAGTTTTTACACAGAGCGACTGGCAACTGACTTCCGCAACAAAAGATGAATAAGTTGTCAGAATATTTGAAGGCACAGACATCCTTATACGATTGTGAAAGTTCTTCTTGACAACCGGGACCGACTTTTTACATGCCCATCCGACATGTAAAAAGTCGGTCCCGTTATCTTAATTTTCAGGCAATCGGATGACCGGTCCGTATTGCAACAAGGTCACGGAGACAGGGCAATGATACCTTTCTTAACATATTTCGTTGTTAGCATTTTATATTGTTTTAATTTTTGTAAAATGTTCAATTAAAGTAATTTTACATCACGTTAATGCTATGCACATTTAATTTCTGGTCTACGAGATACCAATAATATGATTTATTTATTATAATTTATAACGGTACTGATCCAAAATAGAGGCTTACTTCTCTCTCATCTTCTCTATTCTATTAAAATTGGTAGGTGGCCCCGTCGTCCCTTTGTAGAGCTTTGGACTTCTGAGGAATACCAATTTACGTTCTTGGTATATTTAACATTAACCTCTTTATTGATTATCTGCGTCACACTGAACGTTGTTCTTTATATGAAAAGAATTTTGATAGATCAGATATTGAGTGACAGGGGTAACTGATCTAAGACTTATCTAACATGAAATGCAAAAAGTGTAGGTGCGATGTTTATGCATACGAAAATTGTGCTGCACCATGTACTCTCTGCATGTGTGTGTTTATTTGTTTTTTATATTTTTGTTCATATAAAAAACGTATCTTAAATATCTCTGACTATATGGTAGGACTGACCCGTGACCGCGAATGCTGCTAAGCATTCTCAAGTGATATTTATACATATTAAAATTAAACCGCAATTAAATTCATATATTTATTTAATTATAAAAAATCAGTATATTAGACATAGCTCTAAGGAGGAGTCCTTAGAAGTTTTGTTAAGCATATGTTATATTCAAATTTTGATATATATTGTAACTCCCGACCATAAAGTAGCAGAACGAATTATAAAAATTCTATGTGTTGGCCTCCGATCGTGCACGGGCAGAAAAAATTATAATTCTGGGACATCTTTTGTAAGAGAGCGTTATGAGCTACGCATGGGTGACTTAATGTCCAGTGAGTAGCGAGTGAGATTGTTTGGGAGCATCTCTGATTACGTAGCAAGCCTTGTAAAGTCAATAAATGTCTCTAATGCTGCTGTACTAGTGCCAATGCACATAACAAGTGATTATGCAAACTATATATCTGTTGAAGCTGACAAGGCATGCTTAGTAAACGCTCACACGCTTTATCCACGACCAACACTAAAAACGATCCTGGCATAGACGTTTCAGCCGTAGTTGAAGGCCGTTAGTCTTAACGTGAAACGTCTTACGTTTTTGTTTGAAGGATGACTTCATCCACATTGTATAACAATGGAACAAAACGTGTTAGTTGTATAGAGAAAATCTCTTTTTTGACTAGAAATTTACAAAATTTGTCTTCTTCTTCAGTCGAAGCTGGGGATTTTGTAAATTTCTGACACATACTTTTTTTAATATACCTATGGTATATTTATGTAATACTTTGCATACCTCAGTTAGGCCCGTCTTACCCTCGCTTTTTAGCGTTAATTAGGTCTAAGCGCAGAGCTAAGGATTGTAAGGTAGGAGTCTTCTAAAATTAACTAAGTGCGCCTTGGAGCATTGTTTGTCTTAAGGGGTGTTTATTGCATAAGTCTTGGGGTAACAAATTTTTTTACTGAATTTTACGAATTGACACATATAACCAACAATGTTTTTAAACATAGAATATTTCTAAATTTACTTCTACATAATAAGTCAAGACGATAAATTATTTTTAATAGCGTTACTTGTTAATGATGACTAGTTTTATTCCTATTAGTTGCTTACGTGAAGGTAACCTGGCCTTTAGCGGTGTTGTGCAATAAATAATTGTTATTGGTAAAGTCCATTTACTTATTTTATTTAAGAAAAATTATACCACCATTGTTACCAAAAATAGTATTAAATAATATTAAAGCGCTCGTAGCTTCCGATTTTTATCTTTTTTCGCGATATGGTAGCATCAAGCGGGCTTAATACCGATGCCTATTTGGACCAGTTGTTTTGCAGAAATGTTGTTTATATTTGCATTAACAAATTTCTGTACCATGCTCCAACTCCAGGATCTGACGAAAAACAAAAGTTAAAACCCTAACTTGAGGTCCCTCATTATAGTTAAATATATTATTTTTCTGTTTAGTGAAACCTAATAAATTAAATAAAATATGGATATTTTGTCATATTGTAAGTTTGTGTCGTGTATGCTGTCTGTGAATTAAACATAAAAAGTACAAAAATACATCCCTCTGCAAGTTTCAGTCATACTACGCTTCTTAACGCTACGCTTCATTTTACATTTATGTTTTGATAACGTCTTTCAAGATAGTTTAATATTATATATTTTATATCGCTTCGTTTTACGTCTTATATCTAAAAAGACATTTATTCAACTTATTTTATACTTATAATTTTATAATTACAACATTTCTATAATGTCTTTAATGACTACCACTACCTCTGCTCACGCTACCTCTGATCCCCAAAAACTGCATATATTTCAAAATAATCGGTGGCCATGGTACCACCGAAACGTCTACTTGCTTACCGATGGTGGTCAGACTCGTGGTGCTACTAATGAAAAGGAAGATTTCGGAACTGTTTCTTTAAATAGACCACCCGAATCCCTTTGGTGGTGACTGCGGCAAGTTGTCTATCCGACCGGAACGTATTCGCAAAAAGGCATCGTTCGCGTACTTGGTGTGGTATATATTGAATTGTTTTAGTGTATATGTATGCATTAACTTTGATGCATACATATACACAAAAACAATTCAATATATACAGTTACCGTTTTGTGTAGCTTAGACTTTTAGAACGAAATGTTTGCTTTATTATTTTTGCAGGTATTCGAATTATAATTTTCGTTGCATGTTCTGCGCTGAATAAAGTTTTCGTTATTATCGTTTGTTAATATATTTATGTGTAATCAAATGTTAAATAATCTTGTAATCAAATGTTAAACAGTCGATATTGTTTTACTTACTTCTACTTCTTTTGTTTTACTTTTCTACATACGTGTTTTATGTATTTGGGTTGTCCTGAAAGTGAAGTCCTTAGAAAATAAAAAATGGCTCAATGTAGAAAGTTGCCAATACTTTTACTGATTTTCGAAGTAGTCTCCATTGCTCTCTATACATCTTCACGTTCGATGGCTCCACTGAGAAAAGGAGTGGGCCCAGTCTTCCTTGGGATCTCTTCTATGGCATTTGCGAACGCATCATCGCATCTTTAGGGATCGTAAAGCGCGAAGTTTATCTTTGATTCTTGGTAATAAATAAAAGTCGCAAGGTGCCAATTCGGAACTATATCGCGGAAGAATCATTATCTCGACGCCTGCCATAGTTAAATATTCAAGTTTATAGTAGTTTTGTGCGGAGTGCGTTGAATAGATGTCGTGGTGAAGGAGGAATCTGCTCCAAGGGCGCTGCTGATGAACATTTTCCAAGACCACAGGCAAACAACAGTTAACATACCAGTCTGCAGTGTAATTCCATTTTGCAGAAACTGTCGCGAAATGGCCTTTGCTAGCAAATTTCTTTCTTTTTTTGGCTGGAAACGCATGTCATTACCGAAATCGCTGCGCCTACGCTGAAATTCATTAAACCGATTGTAAACAGTCGTCTTTTTTTTAGTCATATTTAAAAAAAAAAAAACGCTCTCTGTATTACAAGCTCTAGGCTTGAGTTACAAGGGCATATACAACATTTACAAACATAAATTACACAGACATAAACACCCAGATCCGAAACAACTATTTGTAGGTCATACAAATATTTGCCCCT
>DWHK01002144.1:0-10253 GCA_018247855.1 Graphium androcles
GGGACAGGAGTGGGAGAAGAAAAGGGTGGGAATGGCCATCCGGTAACCCCAAGAGCCATGCATACTTTATTTTATGCCGGCTCTGTGAAGGGTGGTGGTACCTCCCCGAGCGAGCGTGGCCGTAGAAGTTCAGCAAAAGCTGTATGAAGGATGTCATGCTCTACCACCTCAAAAAGTATATACATATATAATAAAAAGTATATGTATATAATATATGAAGAAAGAATGCTCTTGTTGCAGTTACCGCAGCTGTAGTTCTTTATTCGTTTGGTGAAAGGGCCCTTTACCTGGCACTAGCGCCGCCAGCGCGGCGGGCGACAGCGCCGCCTGCAGGGCCAGCACGGTGGCCCCGCAGCGCTCGTCCCGGTAGCGCTGCAGCGCTCTGCCCACGGCTCGCCACACCGCTCGCGCCTCGTTTTCGACCTGCACCTCCCAGGTCAGGTCGGCGCCGGGCAGCTCGCCCTCGGAGGTGCCCAGCTTTATTCTGAAATTAACAGTAATAATAGCCTTCTTTATTTTCTCAATTAAATTATTACAAATATCATTTCCATTTTAAAATACATTCATTAAGAATACATAATTCATTTTACAGTTCTACATTTTTACAACACATTTAATTGTATGTAAAATTTGACTATTTAATTAAAATTGTACATTTAAATAAAATCTTGATTATATTTAAGTACATTTAAAAATATGCATGACAATTTAATACCATTTTTTATTTATCTAGATTTAAAATGCACAATTTTAATTAGTTAGTTAAATATCACATACAGATTTCGTACTACTCAGGAGATATATAAACATATATGTGCATAATTACTTGATAATACGAAAAAGGTTGGCAAATAACCAGACAATTCACCTGACGTTAAGTGATCCCGTTGCCAGCCTTAGAAATTGGATACACCTTATTGTGTAGGATAAATCAGCATTATATTAAGGATTCGGAGGGGAAAGGAGTGGAAAAATAAGAGAATAAGAGGAATAAGAAATAAGAGGAATAAAAAAATAAGAGGAATAAGAGGAACTATCTAATGATCCAAATTGCCATGCATACTTTATTTTATACTAGCTTTGTCAAGAGCAGTGGTACCACCTCAAGCGGGCAACCCCAAAAATTGCCGCAAGAGTTTTATGAAAGATGTTATGCTCTACCTCTAAAATTCATACATTCACTCTTTTTTTTCAATTTTAAAGCGAAAATACAGATTTTCGCGACCACTGGAGTAAATATTAATAGGAAACTTGCCAATAACAAATGAAATGAAAGAAATTCAATAGCGACTAACAAGAGCTGTCACAAAACAGTATCTACGGAAATATCTTTTGAGAGAAAATCTATAGTGAAATTGTTCACTGCAACTTGACTAGTAATTCGTGTTAACTATTGCAAGCATTAAATGGGATATAAAAGGAAATATGGACATTTTATTTTGCTAATGTGCAATTAGATCACATGGCATGACTTGTTCCTATATCTGTAATTCCCTGTAGCCTAGTAGCGAATGTGGTGTTTCAATCAAGAACATTCTAATACAGCGGGTATTAATATAATAACAAATATTCAGGGCAAAATACCCTTACATTAAGTGTTTAATATTAATAAATTATAATATTTAATAAAGACTTAAAATCAAAAAGAAAAAAATTAAACTTACTTCGCTGCTCGCTCAGCAGTATACAGAGTGTTCATATTAGGTACTTGATTCGTTTTCACTGTATCTAACACAAATATGTAGGCTTTCTTTGTGGGGCCCATTATTAAGGACCACATACTGCGGCTTGAATTCATTGCTGAATGTTGATAGAAGAATATATGCTTTATCGGCGAAACTCCATCCTGAAATGAATTTTGTTATTAAATTATTATTATTATTAAATATTTCACCAAAAGTATGAGTTGATTACAATTTAGAAAGATAATTATACCTGTTTTGCCAAATATGGTTGATGCGCAACACTTTTAAACTGCAGCTGGTTCAAACTGAATGAGTCCATATTGTTTGAGCCCATTTGAATTAGTCTGAATAGAACAAAAAATGCAAAATTTAAAAAATCTAAGCACAAAGTATAACAAATATTATTTTTATAAAAAGCCATAAAAATGAAGCAAATTGTAATTAACTCGATGTCAATCTATGACTAAAAATTTAATATATTTATATTTTTTTCTCTTACTTCTTTGCCTCTACTGGATCCACCGCACAGATGCAGCCCAGCTTGAGAAGTACTCTGAATTCGAGACTCATTTGAGTTTCGTAAATGCCTTCTATCTCTGGAGCTGAAAGTTCTCCCATTAGCTCTCTGTAAAGTTAAAGAAAATCATAAAAGAAAAATATCGTGCAGTAGTAGCTACCACGTCAAAGACAAAGATTTTAATTGTGAATTTTGAAGTGTATAAGTTTTATGGATTTAACTGGCTAACAAATGCATGATCATCCAACTCAAAGCGGAGTTAGTATGTTTTAATAAAAGGCTTATTTTCAAGATACCTTTCCACAGCACATATAATCGTAAAAAAATTCTGCAGATTAGGTGCACCTTCTGTGTTATAGTCCGCGCCACGAAAGGAGAACCATCATGACAGTTAGTGCGTAGGTATGCTCAAGTAAAAAAATGTTTAATGATAATAATATTATGATTCATAAATTTTTAGTAGGTTTATAGGTAGTTACATAAATTCCGTAACAAATACGTTCTAATCATAAATTATATTTATTTACAAACAAAAATAAAATTCGTTGAATAATAATTATTGCAAATATGATAAATTCACTAGTCATTTCTTTCATTTATCAAAATTTTTTACGACCATATACACTTCATAAATAATTTTTCTAGCTTTTTTGCAATTTTGCTTCCATCATAAAGTGATATTATTTTGCCTAGTCTTAGTCTTTTCATTTTGGTCTTCCGATTTAAATCGCAATGTATTCCAAATTTATAAACAAAAGATCGCTCGTCTCGACGGTACATGAGGCCATGAGCACATGCGCATGCGCGAGAACTGACGTCGCCTCGTTGCTTTGGCAACGCGCGGTCTGCCCACGTCTCGCATCTCCCGCACCTCCGCTGACACCTAAAATCGCTTGTTCGCGCAAGTTTTACTTTCATGTCGCGGACTATACCACTATACCACTCCTCTAAACAGAAGCCATACTCACTCCTGATGCTCGCGGTACAGCTGCTCGGGCACCGTGTACTGGTAGAGGTGCGGCGCGGGGTGCGCCCGCGGCAGCACGCGCACGCAGCGCCGCCAGTAGAGGCCGCTGTCCGCCCCCCGCGCCACTCGCTGGTTCACGTAGAACACGCGGTCCACCGTCAGCCGGATCTGGTGCAACTCGCTGCCCACGAGGGCCCAGAGACGGAACAGCCCCGGCTCGGAAGTTTCCGCCACCTGTTCATTTCAAGCAAGCAGGCAGAAAATTAAATAATGTTGTATTGTTTTGTATAATGTTTAATATTAATTTATTTTAAATGTTGATTAAATTAACTAACCTTTAAGATATGACTCTGACTCTGTCTATATTAGAAGTAAAATTATTTACCTGTATAATTTGCCATGGAGTGTTTAGTAGTGTTCTCTGGGCTCGTCTTATAAAACCACCCAGCGTGTTCACGGGTCCAGTGGTTTTTGGGATCACAGGTGCAGACTTGTCTATTTTACCTGAAAAATTGAAATCATCAGTGTTTCATATATTTTTTTCTTAATCAGTTCATTATAGTATTATGAAAGAATTTCATGAAGTTTATTATATGAAAAGGTATAGTACCACGTTTGCTGCGACTTTTAAGACCCCTTTGTTCCATTTGCCACTTCCATTTCTTCTTCTGGAAGACAATCCAAGCGATGCGTTCTTCCTATTGAAAGAATAGTAATAACAAAATTATTTGCTTACGCAGTTGCCAAATAAGGGAACCGAAACAATAAATCTTCACCAACATTATACGGCACTAAAAAAAGTAATAAAACAAGAATACAAATTAAGAGGCATTTCTAAGAGACACCTAGTTTTCGTTTACAAAAGACAAATAAATCATTTATGGAGCAAGGTCGAGCTGGCGGTATATTTCTCACGAACTTTGATATTAAAATATAAAAATTTGACGTTTCATAAGAATAAAGATATTTTGATTTTGAATTCTAAAACGGTACTAGTATTGTAGTGAAAATTAATCCCTTGAAAGCATTCCCTTTGTAATAAAAAGAAGTATTATCTTGATCGGTCCATAAATACAGAAAGTCTATACTCATATACATAAAATAACACACACATATAGTTAAAATTTAGATTTTAAAGGAAATCAATTTACCTTAGTGGTACCGAAGGGCGGTGGCGAGCCTAAAGCTTCGCGCCAAGTAGCAAACTCCTTGACTGGCGACTCTTCCCGCTTCCTCTTCACCGTGTGCACTATCGGACGGATAGGACTTTTCTCTGTGATATTCTTGCCGATGTCCTCGATGTCTATCTCGTTGCCCTTCAAATAACATTATATTGTGAATTTTGTTTAAATTGTAACGAACTTAGTGACCGTATGTTCAAGCATTTTTTAACTGTTTTTAATTAAACAACTTTAGCGATTTAACGCGGTTTATTCAATTTTATCACCAGACATTTCGAATACTTCGCAGCATTCGTGCTCACGGGTAGGACTGAGGTGTTCGACGTCCTGATGTCACTTGTTAATCCGCCAGCTTGAAAAATTAAATTTGGTTCAATCTACGCAGTAACTTCTTATAATATCTGGAAGTCTTGAGTAGTGTGGTTATGTCCATGAGACTTGGTAGCTGAGTTCTAAAGAACTTTATACTTGCTTATAATGTTTCAGTTTAAGTAACCTAATTTTGAGACGGGTGACGGTTTCACGTACATTTTTTTTCTGGTAATATACAACATGCTCAACGGAAAATTAATCACTGTCCACTATAATACTTCATTGGGCACCGTAGTCGGCCGGTCGGGTAGTAGTAAATTCGGTCAGGAAAATATTATTACCGTCCTCTAAGGCAAACTTTGCTAATGACAGCTAATCTACAACAGTGCGAGAGATATTATAGCTGATGATATTATATTTGAGCTGAATGGAGATATTGTTTAATCTTATGGCAAGTAGTGTCGGATATATGACAAGATCGGATTGGTATCAGATGCAGGATCCACTTTTTACATGTTGTTCTGACAAATGATATAAATAAAAGTCCTGCTAGCCGAATTTCCACCACGGCGACTAGTCTACTTTGAGATCAACCACCTGCGCAAGAGATATTATAGTGCACAAGTGTACGTGCCGCAAGTGCACTATTCCTTTAGTCCCATACCCTGATAGGATATCCGACACGACCGGAGACCAGGCCCAGGACCGACATCCCACATCTCTATTCTACGCATGATTCACCTTAATTTGTCTGACAATAGGGTGATCGGTCTCTATTGCCATTACCTAACTAAAAAAAACTCATATTTATTCATTGATCACGAGAAATAACTTGAACTCACAACTGAGGTGTCGTTGCTGGGACCAGCCCCAACCTCATCCTCATCTTCTGGCGCCACCTTCGGTTTTGCGCTGAACATGTCTGTTATCTTTCTAGTCTTATACTTGTCTGTCTTCGCCAGCATCTTCTTGTGTAGCCAGTCCGGATATTGCACTCTCGGGACCGGATTATCCAGCTGTGGCAACGACATACATGTTATACATTAACAGTATTCTACACGTTTATGTTTACTTATGTAATGTGTATTTCAACATTGTAGGACATATTTTATTATGCATCAAAGCGATTACTGCCGCCCATGGTTAAGTACGACAAGGGTTTGGATAAAATTCCATTCCAAAATATAATAAACATTTCTACTTTGCATTTTTTGTTCTTGGTACTTTTCAATTCAGCTGTGGTGGCTCAGTGCCCGGGCGCTCGCCAAAAATATAGAATCGCATTAACTGTTTCTCAGGTTTGCAGCTTATCCTTATGCACCTTACAAGACTAATTTAGACTATAATATATTATTTTGGTAAAATTTTGAAATGCTGTTATATTCATCTTAATGATTTTTGGTGTGCTTATTAATAGTGGTATGTTGTAAATTAGATAAATTCAATTGTTTTTCAATTTGTTGTTGTCGATCTCTGAAGAAAAAACAAGAGTGTATATGTTTAGTGTTTATTTATGAGAATATCTATAAACAAGATCCTAAATAGTTGAAACAATTACAATTTAACTATTGTTTTTTTTATTGTTTTTCATAGAAAATGGTTGAGAAGCGATCAGACGGTTTACCTAATGTTAAATGATCCCGTCGCCCATGGACAAACACAACATCGAAAAGTGTCGAGTGTGCATACTTTATTTTATGCTGACTTTTAAAAAGAGCGGTGGTGCTTCGGCCTTAGAAGTACAGCAAGAGCTGTATGAATGATATTATGCTCTACCACATATCGATCATATCTTGTTTCGAAAGTGATAGAGAGTGACCCTAGCTACGATGCGACAGTGATCAGCTGTGGACTCACGCCCTGCATGGCGGCCGGGATGGTGATGATCTTCTGGATGGCGCCGCTGAGGCGCTCGATGTAGTAGGGCCAGTCGAGCACGTCGCGGATGTCGATGTGCTCGCTGACGCTGGAGTCCTTGAGCCAGCGGCGCAGGTGGTGGCGCTTCACGGCGCCCGGCGACTGGAAGATGGCCAGCGGCACGGCGCGCTCCGTCACGGGCGCGCCCGACGGCTTGCGCGAGATTATGAACCTGCATAGGATTCGCACTGATTATCTATACCAGGGGTGTAACCTTTTTAGGTAACATTTTTTACTGGCCAAAATCACACTATTACACGCATTTAAAATTGGATTCATACTATAAATATTAGATTAGATAGCGGGGGAATATCTTTAATGTAAATAAACGCTCAGCGGGCTGCATGAAATTGTTAAGCGAGCCGCAAGTTGCTCACCTTTGATCTGTACTAATATTTTACGAGCCACGCATCGTACATTTTTGTCTCGACAGCATTTTCCCCTTAATCATTATTAGCATCCGTCGCGAGCACTGCACAGCATTAGCATAGCATTAGCATCAGCATAGAATGAGCATCAGAAAAGCATTAGCACAGTATCAGCATTACTTTAATTTATTAGCATTTATTACTTTAGTTATAACACCAAAAGTCCTATTAAAATCATTATAGCACTTACATTAATTTCATTTGTACAACACAGTACATATGTATTATAAAGCTGAAGAGCTTGTTTGTTTGGTTGAACGCGCTAATCTTTGGAACTACTGGTTCAAATTAGAAATTTCTTTTAGTGTTGGAAAGCCCATTCATCGAAGGCTCTAGGCTATATATAACATCACGCTACAATCAATAGGAGCGGAGCATTTATGAAAAATGTCGCAAAAATGGGGAAAATTTATTCATTTTGTGACATCTCTCTTATATGACACAGACGAAGTTACGTTGGTCAGCTATTCACAAAATAATAGTTATAAACAGTTAACACGATTGGTATCATGAATTATACGGACAAAAACAAATATTTTTTTTTAAAGTTAGTAAACACATATAGAGCACAGCTGAGTTAGAATATGGTTCTGAAATTTTACCGAATTTCATCTTCTACATGAAAACTTTTAGTGAGCGCAAAATGTAAAAACATCTCTACTCGCTTAGTCCAAAGGACCGCATCAATATTAATGATAGTAATTGATTTTGTGGATTAACAATTATTAAAGATATATAGAATATATATAGAAATATCAAGAAATTTGCACTTTTGGTCATTTTTATATATGAATAACTAAAAAAACTCATTAGTTTATTTTTATTGACTTTCTCCGTAAAGTTTGTTGTTTGTATCACTTCTCTAGCACCAATAAGTTTTGAGTTATTCCCGAAAAATTAGATAACCTTTCTGGAATCTTAAATTGGTCATACCTTTTTCAATTGATAGTGTGCGAGTTTGAAATGTTTGCACGTTTTTTGAAAAGTCATTACATATTATAATAATTTTTTAATTAACACATTTTTAACTAGACTGTATTGTACATGTGCATAAACGGCAATATATACACACATATATATATTTAACAACAAATATTATTTATTATTACCTGCAAGCCAGACCTGCGTCTTTAACCATCTGGTCGCCAAGGAATTCCGCAAGCCGTTTGGCGGTTGAAATAGAAGTCGACTTCTGTCCGCCGTAATCCTCCAACTTCTTCGACATGGACCTGTTCTCCGATATCAACTCAAACAGTTCGGAATCCGGCATATTGGAGCCCTTGCTGTACAATACATCGAGCCAGTAATCGGCGACTTTGGCAACCGCTCCGTAGCAAGATTTCAAGTCGTTTCCCTTAAGGAAAGCCTCGAATACCGACGACTGGAAGATCTTGATGAGCTGCAGCTCGCCGCGACGTTTCACTTCGAATCCTGTTAATTAATATAACCGTATATAGATGATCGGTTAGTCCAGTATAACTGCTAAGATGATCATAACCAAAAAGGTGCTGATATAAACATAGTGTCATTTAAGTTTTTACTATTTTGTTCATCACCTATTTCGTACAGCTATTATCTATTTTGTCAGTAACCAAATACTAATATTAATTGACCGAGCGAGCGAAGGGAGTGAGGTTTATAATTACAGTTGGGGCGAATACGCATTTTATGTATGTATGTATGTAACGCGATAACTCTCGAACCAGTGCTCTGGTTTAAATGAAATTTGGAATACATGTAGGTAATATTAGTACAACATAATATATATAGTTAAGTAGTAGTAGTAGAGTAGTACAATATAATAAAAATAGTATAGTTTGTGGGCATCAAAATCGGTTTAGTAGTTTAAGAGATATTGAAATAAATGTGAAAGAATCGCGAAAATAATCGCGAGGTCCAAGTTCGCGGCAAACTACTAGTGTAACCAAAAAGGTTTCGGTATATGTATTTAACTTTCATTTGTTAATGGCCGCAAAACTCGGATGCCTTCAAATTTTTACAAAACATTTCATTTATCTATAACAATAATTATTTTTACTTTAAAGCTCCTACAGGAACGGGAAACTTTCTTTATAATACATACCGGACTAAGCCACAGTGAAGCCTGACAGGGTTTAGCTATTAGGCATATAAAGCTTAAATATGATCAGCTTCATTTTAATTATGATAAATACGGCCTTTGTAGGTAAAAAGTCGGTCCCAATTTTCAAGAAGTCCTTTGACAATCGTTAAAGGATATCAGTGCCTTCAAATATCCTGACAACTAATCCATCCTTCGAATTCAGTTTATCATTTTGGGTTGCGGAGGTCAGATGCCAGTCGCTCTTTGTAAAAACTGATATTTAGATAATAACTGGTTGGATAAGAAGTAATTTGGTAATAAACTTAGGAAGAAGAATTGTAAATTCCAAAATGTCTGAAACTATTAAGAAATGTCGGCACTACAACATTGAGTATTTGAAATTAGGGTTTACGCAATATCCAATAAACCAATTATTACCCATGTGTTTATTTTGCTAAAAAGTATTTTCAGATTAAACTATGCCTTCTGGGTTCCGAGAACATTTGAATAAAATATATGCTGTTGAAAATAACAAAGAATTATAAACAAGAAGATGATTCGTAACGCTCTTCTTGTAATGTTTCATTATTAACCGGAAAAGCGGGAGAACTACATACAATTGGTGAGGAATTAATTATGCCGATAGTCAAAGAAATAATTAAAATTATTTTTCATTTTAAGATGCCATAAGATACCGTAAAAAATCCCTTAAAATAATAATACAGTGCAAAGAAGAATCGTTGAAATGGCTAAAGAGGTTGAACTATCATTATGTGATTATTTAAAGAATTCCAAATTTTCAATTCAATTCAATGAACCAACATAACCAAATAACGAAGCACTACTCTTGACTTCCGACCAATTCGTTATTGAAGAAAGAAAAATATGTCAAGAGTTTTTATTTGCAAAAAAAATTAAAATCGCATATGAGAATCCGTGTTTAGCACCATGCACGTTTTTTTTATTCCAGGATGGTTAATTATGGCTATAGCAGATTCTGCTGAAATCTGAATGATTTTGCTGTGTCTGCCTACATGCAGACACAGCAAAATCATCAGAAGTCCTATATATGTACTTATATGACCGGAAGACACAGTGGCTAAAACGTTAGCTGCGGCGTCACAGGTCGTGGGTTCGACTCCCACCCGGGGCAAATATTTGTATGACCTATAAATAGTTGTTTC
>DWHK01002145.1:0-10251 GCA_018247855.1 Graphium androcles
TTGCAATTGTGGCCATCTAGAATTTATTACTTTTATTCTACCGAAACAGTACTTTATATGGATTTAATTTACCTTATAACCTTTTATGTACCACTGATAAAGTGTATAAAAATTACATGAAGAAAATTTGGATGTTTGTATCTCCATCACGCAAAATCCAATGAATGGATGAAATTTGTTACACAGTTTATTACCTGGATTAACATATAGATTAGAAATTGAACAATAAAACACCCGGTGACTGCCGCGGTAAAGCTATTGCATAGCAATTTTTATCAAGTTATGCAATTATAATTATTTATTTATTTTTTATATATCCAGTATTATTACTCATTATAAAGATATGATAGATAACTATACACCTATATGCTTTCTCACAAACACTTACGTATTCGTCCGATTTCGGAGAAGCTCATCTCGATCCGTGCGAGCTTCCTACATGGTAGGCGGAGTCGGGGGTGTTAGGTTTTATTTTCATTACGGAATTTCTTGATTTGGTCGCCGCGATAAAAGCTATGCAATAGCTTAAAAAATGATTTTTTCAATGTATAACATTTATAAGGAATACGATTTCACATCTTAAACCGTTATGAGGAAATTTAATCTTTATATATTCAATATTTCTGTACGTGTGCATATCATTGAACTCTTTCGAAACGATTTTAATGAAATTTTGTTTGTATTTTAGGGTGGGAGGATGGTTTCGATCACAATTGGACCCGGTAGGTGGCTGTTATCGGTTGCTAAAAGTCCGCTAGTTGTAATATAAATTTATAAATTTACACGCTAATTGACCCAGCGAGAGAATCGTGTGAGGTTTACGGTTACAGTTGGAGCGAAAACGCATTTTAAGTACGTGTGTACGTATGTTCCGCGATAATTCTCGAATCAGTTCTCAAATTGAAATGAAATTTCGAATATATGTAGGTAATATTAGTACAATGTTTAAATTTGTTAGGTATCTAAGAGATTTTGAAATAAATGTAAAATACAATAACCGCGAGGTACAAGTTTGCGGCGAACTACTAGTTTATAACTATATATAAATGAAATTGTTATGAGGTCGGTCAATGACTTCGTTTTTGCATATGCGTACAGAATTTAAATTATTCCATACGGTGGCACAACTCGCGTGATTAGCTCTGATCCCCCGAGTATGCTCGAGTATTATTTATATCTTCGCTTGAACGGGCAAGCTGTCACAGTTGGTTCAAGTCAGTGCTCTTTTTGGGTCGCCCAATTTCTATACCTTAATAAGGTATGATTAAAATTTGACTTCAATAATTAATGAATATGTAACTGCCTCTGTGGCGTAGTAGTATAAACCCTATGTTTGCAAAGTGGAAGTCGTAGGTTTGGATAAGGCAGGCGAACACTGAATTTGTGTTGCTGTTTCCTTGTTCGGTTGCAATACGGGCTGATTACACTAAATTAAGAGAATCTACGTGACGGATGGGCATGTACAAAGTCAGTCTAGGTTGTCATATATAACTATGATACTCTTTAACAGGAACCTGTTAAAGACTGTCATAAGTATATATGATAACAGGGCATTTACAGGGAGTCCATGTCTTAAACTAACCTGACAACTATCCTTTCTTCCTACAAATAAAGTTATGTCGCGGAGTGCAGATGCCTTTCTATTTGTGGAAGTACTGATATTCAGGCAATATCCGGATGAAATAGAGGCCTAGGAGAAAGGGTATGGAGTTAAATATATTGACTAGTGTACCAAAGTTATACCTGGGAATATTCTAGTAAAATATGATACTATTGTAAATTATTGTTGTTGATTGGTTGGTGCAGTTGCTAATCATTGGCTTCGAAGTCGGGACTTAATCCCCCTACGGAATAATTATTTTTATGACCTTGGTAATACATATTGGCATATACACCATATGTGTAATATATTTGTAAAAATGTTCGTGTAAAACAAGTCATTGAACTCATGTAAGGGCAGCATAAAAACTGTCTGGCGATAACGTACTTTACAAATTGTACTATCACTTTATTAAAAAGTTTATTTAACTAAAAATACGATCTTATGCAGTATAACGAAACAATAAATCGATAGAAATTTTTGGTGGCGTATTTTTTTGTTTCATGTTTTAGTGTACATGTTTTATACAGCACTTTAGTTTAAATGCCTCCGTAGCCTAGTGGTATAGGCCCTTGCTTTACAAAAGAGCTGGCCTGATCTTTCTCCGGTCGTGCTGTATCCGTCCAATCGGACTATGACAGTAAAAGAACAGAGTGCACCTGTGTCTGCGCGTACGTTTGTGCTCTATAATATCTCCTGTGCAACTGGCTGATATCTGAGTAAATTGGACGCCATGAATGAAATTCAGTAGGGGAACATTTATTTTTTGTACAGTAAAAACATTCTCTCCAAGGTCACCCTTAGAAAAATAAACGGAATGTTGATAGTGTCTTCAAACCGAAACAATAGACACTAAGGAGTGTAAAGTCCGTATAAAATTTGAACGGGAGCCAACGGGTACTTAATTACATATCTCTGAGAATCTCTAAAAAATCATGCCACATTTTTGTTTCAATTATTATTTTTGGCATATTTAAGTCCTATAAAATCAAAAAGTTTATTAATCTTTTGATATTAGTAAATTACACAGAGAAATGGTATCGTTTTATTTAGCGTCTATAAGACCAGTATTTTTTTTGTTAATACACGCATACAGCCATTCCACGGTTACAGCTTGCTATAATGGAGCTCTACATAAAGTATTGTAGATTCTAAGAACTTTGTCAAATGACTCACGAAGATGACTATTTATTACGGTCGCTAATATAAAACAAATTTTATTTTTTTTTCGCTTTTCAGCATCCCTATACGAAGCTCAGTCCGGGCGCACGCCTTCAATTCAGTTTACTCGAGGCGAACCTGAATTCAAAGCCCGGTGCCGGCACCAATGAAATTGTTAATTTCTTCGTTACAATTTTAAGTGCTGATTTACACAGTTAAAAATTATTAATTTATCAATAGATGTGTGAAGTCTGCCAATCCGCACTGGGGCCGCGTGGCGGACTGAGCCCTATAACGTCTGTGTAGAGTAGGCCGTTGCCCAGCAGTCGGATGATTTCAAAATAGGCTGTTACTTTACTTTACCAGGCATTACTTACGGCTACAGCTATTAGGGTCAATTGTAATTATAAGTGAATACATTATTAAATTGGATGTTTTAATAAAAATTTTAAAAAAAATTGTAAGTCACGAAATTAACGGGCTTTACATTTTAAATGCAAATACGATTTACCACCACCACTTAACATACGGATATTTGAATTAATGGAACCTTAATTATAACGAAATATTTTCTTACTTTTCCGTGTAACTTGTGAAATAACAGTAATAAAGTCCTATAACTGAAACCAAACTCTCAATAGCGCCCATTACCATTCTTGTTTTCTTAACCTTTTATGAATGACGTTCAACTTATAAATATCGATTCTTACGTTTATTTAACGTAATTTTTGCTCGTCCGAGTAACGGAATTGGAGTTTTTCCTGTTTAAATACGTCACAAATTTATTTATTTCGGAATGGCGGTCAGCGTGATCAAAATAAACATTGGATTCAGTGAAAAGGACTGGATAGTGGGATATGAGGAAATGTATAACGATATGGTGAATCAGATCTTACTGAAGATAGATGTTACACACAAATGACTCTAAAGTTGACTAACAGTTCTTTGGTCAGTTTTGATAATTTTCTCTTCAATGGAAGATGACAAAGTCATAATTTAAATATACTTCGAATATGATGATGAAAACGAAAGATGTTTGCGTTTATACGTGCATGTATATGTGTGTTCGTGATTTTCTTAAACACTTTGGTAGTAAAATAGAGCTGAATATATCCGGGAAAACAGTATTAAGAACCATCCAGTACTTTCAATTATATATGGATGAATTATATCATGATCAAATAAGCAGTCAAATAAAACATTAAAAAATTCTTTATTTTTTGTTTCAATTCTATATTGATGATATTTTCTTTATATATATAAATAAGATCAATGTAAGTTGAAATCGATAATAATAAATTTAAATATATTTTAGCATAACATATTTTTCCACTATTTTGTTTGGAAGTGAATCAAGCAAAAAACTTTATACTAAACTTTTAACCTTTTAAAAAGAATTTAAAAGGGTAAAGGTTTAGTGTTTAGATTAAATCAATTTGCACGTTTCAAGAATTTCCCGATGAAAGGCTTGCGTAGGCGGTGAATAAATTAATTCCTCTTTCTGAAATTATTTAGGTGCGTTAAAATTGACTAATAAATCAATAGAATCTTTTAAATATCGTCAAAAAATATATCATAAAAGTATTATAGAAGCTTTTAATTCTGGGAACGCGTATAATTCTAAGGAAAGTTGTATTTTTATGCATATGCAAGGGAACATGGCATATATTAATTATAAATACTAGTAATACACATCACAGCCACAAACAAACAAACCACAGCTTCGTTAGTATTAATAAAGATTTTATCAATTATTTTATCACCTCATCACTATTTAGCCGATTGAAATAAAATTTTGACTACGCGTTGTCAAGGGCACTGGGAAGGTTATAGAATACCTTCCATCTAGAAAAAAATCTGTGGACTTGTATCGAAACACACAGTTAAGGGGCAAACGATATATCTACTCTTTAGAGGACGAAAAAAAAACAGCAAAATGAATTTATAGCTTATATTCGAATAGCATCGAGTTAACTAACCAAGTAATGACACTAGGTTTACTTTTTTAAGGGCAGGCGCGAACTGCGTCATTTTGCAGCGCGACGAAAAGTCGTGACAAAAACACCAATTAAATGTCGCGACATATAAACGCAGTCATATGTGATTGGGACTTTTATCGAATTACCTCAAACTGACTTCTGCGCTTGCTCTAAGACTAAGGGCAACCGCGCACACCGGCATTTCGCCGCACGGCGTGAAGTTAGTTTGATGTAATTCGACAAAAGTCCAAACCACACGTGACTGCGGTCGTATTATGGACATTGCGACTTTTCATCGCGCGTCAAAACGCCGCCGTGCGCGTCCTGCCTTATAGCTGCTGCAATGTCCCGTCACGCAAACGGCATGTGACAATGCTCAAATCGTGTTTCCCGCGTAACAAATTTTACTGAAACAGTACATTTTTATTATAAATTATTTTGCTTTATAATTTCTATTTATGATCTTTTATAAAATTTGGCATCAGAAACTGCACTTATTCTTTTATAGATATTATAGTTTTGATGACATTTATCTATCCAATAAGACGATTTAGTCGTGACTTCCTTAAAGTCTTTTCACGTCAGAAGTGCTGGTCTTGAGTGATTGAAAAATAGCTTCTTTAGAATCATCCATTATTATAATTCCGCTTATAGACACAAATATATTGCTAGATAAGAATCTGCTTTCAGAAAAATAAAATAAAAAAAAACGGACCAGAGAAAGGATACCGAAAAAAAATTAATATCGCAAAAAAAATTACAAAATAATATAAATATATAGCATAGAGTGCTGATATCGCTTGTAATAAATTGTGTGGATCAAAAGCAGTGGGCGTAGTCTTAAATTAAATATTTGTAACCATGTATTTATTTATTACTTCTATTATCGCCTCTTAAGAAGTGTTAATTTAATAAACCATTGCCGTTACGTTTCCTATATGTTACTGTTGTGATCCTTAAAACTGTTTGATGCTAATTAAAAGTGATTTTGAACTACAGAACTGTTCACACCTATGCTTGATTCGTACTTGGTCACTCGCGCTTTATAGTTACTTATATTCTAAGCTATATTGTTGATGTTTCAAAGAATAGTGAAGAATATGTAGATTATTATTTATCGAAAAAAGCGAAGAAGGTACATAAGATATAGGAAATATTTCGGGAATCGGGAAAAATGAGCCCGGGAATTGCGTAATTTAATTTTTCCCCTGCCGTACGAGAGAGTATCCTTTCAACAATTATTCGTTCATGAGGCTTTTTCGACCCTCAGCGTTTTTTCGTCGACATTCCCCGAATTCTAACGAACGAGTTCACTTCATTACGATGCGTGTCAGATTAAAACAATTTAGAGTTGTTCCCTCTTATACACAACCTATTTATATATGTATATAAAAGCAATGTGGTATGTGTAGTGTACATTAGTGTGCATTTTTGATCGATCTTAAGAAAGAGGAGAATATTGATTCCTTTTAATAGTTTATTTATGTTAGATATTTCTGGTCATTGTATAACGATTTTGCTTAGATTTTATTTAATTTCATTCATCTCGGTGTCTGCCTGTCTATTAATTTTTCTGTCAAATCTTACCAGTTAATTTGACTCACTTTCCGGTGTTTCATAGACCTATTGTATGCCTAAATATACCAAATGAAGATGTTTTAAATTAAAAAACTTTACGGATTTCATTGCGGTTTATTTTAAAATTTTACCACCCGTCGTTTCGAATACTTTACAGCATCCATGGTCACGGAATATTCGCGTAAGTCTTAGAAATGGTACAGATGAAGATGTATTATTATTATGTGACAGAGTTATTCTAATAATGAAGCTGAAAGGCGGCTGTGTAACAAAGTGCAATCTCAACGTGTTTGGACTAACGGATTTATCGAAACATGATTCTCCATGGCCTTATACATCAAGGCTTATTAAAAATGTTGTTTGTTTTTCCAGTATGGGAACTTTCACATGACAATAAATTTAACCAATAACATTGTCAGTGTACTGGCTTAAGAGTTTGAAATAATTTTTAATGTAATTTCTTATCGAGCGTCCTCAGCAATTCATTACCTATTTGCCATCCGGATAGACAGTAGTCGGATGTAACTTGCGGACCTGTTAGTCGTTGTTCTGTCTGAATTTTAACAAATTGACAACAACGCCATCTATCGGGTTCAAACTCCTTCTAAACCATTAGAAGCCTCACGCGAAGGCTCATACAAAATTTCATTACAATCGTTTAGGACAAGTTCAGTTACATACACACATACAAAAGAATTGCATATATAAATATAAACGTACACAGAAAGCAAAATACTCTTTTTGAAATTGACACTCCACTTATAGAGAGCTGTGTATTTATAGTCACACTATTTCTATTCACAAGCAAATGTGTTTCTTTTTCATATACATTTCGCTTACTTAAGACATGAAAATGAAACTCCGATTTGTGAATTCCGTTGAAAAAAAAAAAAAGCGAATGAGCAAAGCAAGCCACGCCGCGCCGCCGATGCGCGGGAAAACCGCGGCGGCCATATTTAAATGCGTTCCGTTATTAAAAACTATAGATTTTCGCATTGCCAGCCGAATGTGAATGTGTTTTTTTTTCTAACGATGTTTCCGCGCGCACCGCGTTGATTTATTCCCAAGTGTCAGCATGTCACCCGTATGCGAGCGCGTGTAATGAGACCCCGGTAGGGATGCGAATTTGCACGGGAAAATAACTCGTTTTTTTCTGTGTGTTCTGTGTTAACGTATACTAAGATAAATTATGTGTTTTTATTTATCGCCCGATCTAATGATAGTTGACCGCGTGAGGTTTAATAAGATTATCTTGAGCCAAAATATTAATAGTGTAATTTCTTCGTTGACTTTCGAAACGAAGTTTTTTTTATTAAATAGAAACAAACGAGAATAACGTTTACCTAGTTAGTAGCAGTTTCTTTACTATTTAAAATTGCCTCCGTAACCTAGTGATATGGGCCCTTGCTTTATAAAACCGAGGCCGTGCGTTCGAAACCCGTAGGGGGACAATAAATTTGTATTGTTGTTTCTTAATTGAGTTTGGGCAAACCGGGCTGATTACTCGATTGCCTGAAAATAGACACGATCCATGCATCGGATGGGCATGTAAAAAGTAGATCCTGATTTCCCCGGTCGGTGAGAGTAAGGGAATAAAGAGTACACCTGCGGCTGTGTATACGCTTGTGAATAATAATATCTCTTGCGCAGTTAATGGATCTCTGAATAGATTTATATATTATTACTACTTGGTGGATAAATCTCTCTAGTTGCAACATCAAGAAGGACCAACACATAAAACCAAAGTCTAAAAATTATGGTTCATTCCACATTCTGTGATATCTTATAAACACTAAAAATACCGGGAAGCTTGCAGTTGTGCTGTGCTTTGAAGGAATAAGCCGTTGTGTAGAAAAGAGGATCAAGAGGAATGAGGGAATGGAGTTTTCTTCCTCGCTGATTGGAGGACATTGAAAATATAAAAACTTTATTGTGTGATGTCGTGGTTGTTATCAATAGTGTTCATAGCTATAATTTAACAAAACCTGTTCAACGGTTTGTAGTATCAGTGAAACTTTTGAAGTTGATGACGAAGGTTTCTGATAAATTCTGACAAGAGCAAATGTTTCGGATACTCGCGTATGTATACAGATCTTACACTTATGTCGCTTCTAATTTCTGGTTTGGGGTTGAAAATACACATATTTTTGAGTTATGCTATGTGGAATAGATAGTTGAAAGTATACTCTTGTATTGATGAATAAATAAAAAAAAATAATAAAAAAATTGGAAATACGCAGTGTGTTTACCTTGTTGTTGAACGCATTAATCTTAGGATCTACTGGTTCGAATTGGAAATTTCTTTTAGTGTTGGAGAGCCCACTCATCGAGGAAGACTCTAGGATATATAATATCACGCTGTAACTAATAGGAGCGGAGCATCAATACAAACTGTCGCAAAAAGTCTCTTGGGTGACGCAGAAAAAGTTGCGCGGGTCAGCTAGTCCTTGATATTATAGGTATCCCTGGGCGTTCCTCCATTACCAACAATTGATCCAGCTCAGAACGGATACTCTCGATATATTAATAATACATAATTACCGTAAAAATATCTTGTAGCGCCGAAATGAAGCGACAAGGATTTGGATTTATTGTACATTGCTTATAAAATTGATGACCGTTGGCGCAGTAGCTAAGATGTTGGCTGCAGCGTCGCAAGTCGTGGGTTCGATTCCCATCCGGACCTGGGTTTTTGTACACGTGTTATTTATGTTTGTGAAACGCCCTTGAAACACAAGATATAGATCTTATCATAAGAGCAGTATTTTTTTTAAATACTATATATATTATTTTTGTTCCGTGCTCTAATCTTGTTGTCTAACATTTGGACGTATAGGTTATTCCACTTTAGTGTAGCGACAAACGCTAAAACATCCTCGCCCGACCATAGCAACTAACTCGTTTAACGTTGCGGAAAAAATAACAGCTTTCGACAACGTATCGCGCGTCGCATCACTAGCCCGCCACTTGAGCCGACGCGCCGCAGCCACGGCGCTCGAGTGCCGCGGCGATTCGTTAACGCGGCCGCGCGCGTTTTAATTGCGTCCGCGTTACGTTAACGTTCTCGAGTGGCGCCGCGTCGCCTCGGTTGTGAGGCGCGCGGACGCTTGCGGCGGCCATGCGCTCGAGCGTGCCGCACTTTCCCGCCGAAAGCTGTTGGCTTGTTGTTGGCGGTATTGTTTTTTTTTCTTTTTTTTTTCGTGTGGGCAATCGCTCGGTATCGACGGTCAGCTGTGAAACGAGCAAAGCCCTATTATAAGATTTTCGATGTGGTAGAGCATACCATCCTGAATACAGCTTTTGTTGCACTTCTACGGCCACGCTCGCCCGGCGAGGTACCACCACCCTTCACAGAACCAGCATAAAATAAAGTATGCATGGCCGTTAGGGTTGCCGGATTCCTAACCTCTTCTTACCCAAACTACCCTTTTATCCAATTTCCAAGGCTGGCAACGCACATGTAACTCTTTGGACGTTGTGTATGTCTTTGGGCGACGGGATCACTTAACGTCAGATGAAGCGTATGATCGCTGTCAACCTTTCCAGTAAAAATATATACATGTAATTATTTTATTTATCATACAGAACAGTATAGTATTTAGTTTTTTTGATTAACGTTATTTATGAGCAATTGTACGAATATTTTTTCCTGGCAACACACATGCAATTCTTTGGATGTTCTTCGGGATCCATGAGCGACGGAATCACTAAACATCAGGTGAACCGTCTGCTCAATTGCCAACTTTTTTCTATATAAAACAATTGACAACAGAATTAAAAGCAGTGCCGATATGACGTTCAACTGCATGTTTGCAATAATTTTTAATTATTTTGTTATTGCTTTGGTTTTGGACTCAATGAAATGCACTAAGTTGTTTTTAATTACTGTTTGCCACAGACATGTTCTACGGACTCATATTAAATAGTCAGAGC
>DWHK01002146.1:0-10250 GCA_018247855.1 Graphium androcles
CCCTATTAATGCGTAGGAGCAATAATGTAGTCAATACGCTCAAGATAGTGATAATTCGAGATAGAACTTCTAAAACATGAGCAATAGCTTATTCGATTCGTAATGACATTTAGAAAAATGGTTCTCAAGGATTTTCTCAATTAAGACGAAAACAAGAAGTATATATTTTTTTGTTAAAATATCAAAAATTACTATTACTTACGACATTTAAAGAATAAACATTCTCAAAGAGGGAATTTCCAATAAAAATCTCGATTCGCGGTACTCTGACACCATTATTTATAACTAAATTTAACGCGTACTGCGTTAAATTTAGTTATAAATAATGGGACTTCGTATATATTTCAACCGAATCGTGATAAAGGGTCCTGCCGTACAAAGTGGTGGTCATGGGTTTTAATCACGAGGTAGGACAATTACTTTGTATTATTGTTTCTCAGTTGGGCTACTGATCACGCGATTTTAACTATTCACGCGATTGACTGAAAATAAAGATGATCCATGCGTTGGATGAGCATATAAAAAGTCGGTCTTTCGGCTGATCTTCCAGTCGTGTCAAATAACAATCCCATCAGGCTATGAGAGTAAAAAGAGGGCACCTGTGTCTACGAGTACACTTTTGAACTATAATATAAGCCGCTTAATTAATTTATCTCTAGTTATATACCAAAATTCGGCCAGCGGATAATCTCGTTCCATAGATCCATTACCAGATAACAATCTCCGACCTGTTTGTTTCGCTTAGCTTTAAGTTTGTGACTCTTCAGGTGTATCAGATTATAGAAAAAAGGATGTCAGCTAATAACATTACCGTTTGACAAGGGCCAACTCAATTAGCGAGTGACAGCCGCCTAAGTCCATAATGGTCTGATGATAACGCTAGATAATGTCAATTGATGTTACGCTAGAAATATATTGACGTACGGTGAACAGTAGGATGGGTACATGTTCTATCAAAGAGTGCTACTGATATACAAGTTCCATTAAAACGTCAACTATCCGTCTGCAAGCCATCAATGTCTTAGTATCAAAACTATCAGTATTCAGACCAGATTAGACAGGACAACAAGTTCTCATGTTGTAAGACACATTCATGCTTTTCAATTTAGAGCACAAGATCAAGCTGCCCAACTGGGGTGGTACCACCACCTTATTAAAACAAAGTAAATAAAGTTCGTTTCTCGTGTGGAACAAACTGTGCCATTTTCTTCTTTTCTCAAATCCTTATCCTTCCTTTTCAAGCCCAAATATGGTCTTCTGACTTCTTCCTCGCTGTCTGTCTTCTCTCTAAAAGTTGACAACACACCTACAACTTTAAATAATGTAGACACCTATGTTTGGCGGTTATCATCCGTGGCGGTCGGCATCAGCCAAACCGTCTTTTTTCTTACCAACTATTTAAAAAAAATCGAGAATTAAAATTTGGGGTTGTTGCGATTATAATAATTTTGGTTAAAATAGATAAAGATTTTTTGAGTTTTAGACAGACTTTATTTGACCAGTTAACAAGGGTGCAGAAAAGTAACAATTTGTTTTCTTTATCTGCCAACTCTCCTTTTAATCTCCACGTCTATATACGTAAGCCGAGTCTTACCGACAAAAGAGAATTTAAAAGCACCACTGACAATGATATCAGCCGACCACATGGCTATCAGGCATCAGCACCTTAAAAGACTTGTTGCTAAACACAGCAAGCCGCATCATTGGCACAAAACATTGCTGGTCTCAATGGGGCGTAAGTTCTGAGTCACGCTCGCCATAGCGCCAGGGTTGTCACTTGCAAATTAATACATACGATAGTAATCTAAAATCTCTAAATCAGTTTTGTCGATCACAGAAATGAGGGATCGCGCGATATTACGTTCTATAATAGTCACTTCCAATTCCTTACTCTTACTAACCGATGGAAGGGATATCCAACAGAACTGACTTTTTATTAACCATCGTGCATTTCAGGTTTTCTGATCATTAATCAGAATACTGATTATTATCAATGACAACTTCTTTTTCCTTTCTCTAGTTCCGTTTTATTAACCTGTATCCGGGTCATCAGCTTGGGCTATAGGTCGAATTTTAATGTTATTATCAGTTATTTATCAGCTATTTCTATATTCTTCAGGAACTGTCTTTTATAAGGAAGAATGATATCCTATGATCTGTTCTGCACCCATGATTATGTGTATGCTAAGCTTCACGATGGTCGGTTGACGAGTTGCGTTGACGTTAAAGCGTTACTAATAGCCAAACAAAATTAGATAGGATTTCTACAATAAAGGTGACAACCCTAGCTGAAATTCTGCACATAATCTGATCGAGCTGTCATCGGCGCAGGTCCCCGGCCGTCGGACGTAATGGTCCGCAATAAGCTCTTGCTCAACGGTTAAATGCGATTTAAATATTTGCTTTTAATCTGTACTACTTGATGTGTTGTTCGCTGAGCTTGTACCTATCGGTGGTTCTCCTTCGTTTTGTGAAACATTTATATTAAAAGGCTCTGAATCAGTTATTAAAGCTTTGCATTTTTATTATCATATGTCATGGAACCTCCTTCAATTTTGTTTTTGTTAGGCTTGTTTTTACCGCACATAAACATCGAATTCTTAGCGTGGCTTGCAAATTTAAATGTGTCTACAAAAGAACGGTTTAAAATTCATTCATTTAATTCATTTATAAAAAAAATATCGTGTTATTTTAAAACCTTTCCCAAAATTCGTTTTATTGATTTCATTTCTTTCATTTTCTCCTAGTTCATGTCTTTAAAAGTGTATGGTAGTCCAGACCATATTATACAGATTCTCGTTTCTTTTGAAAGCTGTGAAAAATTTTAAACATCCGTGTAGCGGCGAGAGTTTAATCAAATATATTTTTCGTCTCGATAGATTAAATCTGTGAATAAAGTGTGTGTGTATTTATAGTGTGTGTTTTCTCTATGTACTCCAATCTTTAAAATGTTTAAAAAATATCAAAGGTAACTCTTCTTCTTAGTTTTTGTATTTTTGGGATCTTAATATCGTGGATCAAGCGCTTGTGGATAACACAGAAGTCTGTAAAGCTCGGTGTAAAGTCGTGATAATCCCAATCGCTTCGTGTCCGTGCCCACGCCCACGCTCAGTCGTGGGCAGCTGGACGCTATCGCCCGCGGGATCTTAAACACAGAGTGACGTGATGTATGCCCGCGATTCGTTACGGAGTAGCTGTTTCGACCAGCGGGAGTCTGGCTGATTATAATTTATCTATATGATTTCAGCGTCGAGGACTGTCACTTTTTATCTCATAGCTGTTGACAAATGTAATACGACACACTTTTAATCGTATTAAATAATAAACCTTATCGTTGATGTCTGATCTGAATGAAGTCAAGAATGTCAAGAAGTTAAGAAGAAGAAGGACAGCTGGGTTATTGATATATTGTTAATGTGGACAACACTTATAACATGTTTCGGCTATATTTTACAAATTATATTCCATCTTTTACATTCAATAATCTCTTGCAAGAAATTAAACTTGAAATTATAAATATTTATTTTGTCTTTCGACCTCTTGTAGAAATTGTATCAAGGAAAGAAACAGATGATGTCTAACGGTTACTTTTAATTTGCAACCTTCAAATCTTTTGTCAGTTATTAGTTTTTTGTTAGTTTTTGTCAATGATCTTGAACAGATTATTAGCAAAATATGGTAGAGTGTTTTGAAATAACTGAATATTTTACAGATTTTATCTCAACATGCTCGTATAAAACGTTTCGACAGGTTAGTCTAAAGCTAAAAATTCTCTTTGAACTATCTCACTTTTATCAATTGTCATCTGTCTTTGTTTATAATATGACATTTCTTCATAGCATCGTGCTAATCGCTAGAAATGTAACTGTTATAAAAAGTCCGTTGTTATATATATGCCCATATGGTGGACAATCTAAAATGCAGTGTACACAAAACGAATTTTGATTTTAAGCGATGGAAACCTGATATATTTCGCAAGATAAAGTTTCGGCACATTCTCAGGTCCGGGGCAAGGTTGGAGGAAGGAGCAAGGTTAATTTGCTCCCCTGGGATATAATTCAAAATAAACTGAATTTGAAAGGACTTAAGGCGGACTTTCACTTGAAAAGTTTTTTGAAGAGATAAAAAAAACGCAAAGCCACCGGTATTCATGTTTGTAGATGTGCAGGTAGAGATAATGGAGTTTTTTATGTGGTTATTAGTGACAATAAGGGCTGGCGAAATAAAGATGCGATCTATATCCAACAGAGAGCGGTACTAATTCAATGGGTAGTACTGTCACCTTTAATTTGTTTTAAGACGGCTTGAACTTTAAATCGTTCAAATAGAAAATATATTTCATTCAGTATAGTTATCAGTATAGTTTTCGTTACTCAGAAATATAACAATCAGTAAACTACTGGATTTTGCACTTTAATATACATTAAGCTTACAGGGCTAAAATGACAGTACTAAATTAAGTCGATATAATAATTTTTGGATGGCCCGAAGATACTGGGGAATAGATTTTTTCCAGAATATTAGATTTTCTTTCAGGTTATCATAGGATCCTTATCGTATTTCTATATGTCATGCATTGTTTTGTAATTTGCGTATGATAGTCGCAAGTTATTATAGTAGTAGTAGTACTGATCCATAAGAAAGTGCAGTACTTATTTCCTGATTCCAAGAATATCTATAAATTACCTTATATTTACAACAACATGTATGCAAAATCTCGTAATGATCCGTTCAGGCGAAAAGTCGTGAAAACATTCTTTTTGAATTCTCTTTTGCATTTTAATTTTCTATTAGTTGTGATAATTGAACTATAGATAATTAAAATGAATGAAAAAAAATAAATAATAGATAATTTTCTGCGTAACACTGACTTTCTATTTTTTGTATGACATACAACATTAACTTAGATTTTTAATTACTTACTACTAATTAGAATTTAAACAGCAGAATCGACATAAGTTTATCACGTTTCATCAAAATATTCAATGCATAAAATAATAATTTTAAACAGATTCTCAATCAAAACGTCGTAAATATTTAACGTAATAGCGTAAATAAAACTGGTCCTCAACAGAAGGCACTTCTGAGACGTATCAATAAGCCATTAGATTGAAGGTATTTCCCAAGAGGCCGGTAGCTCGATGGTAATCAGGGCCGGCTATGGGCAGAACCGCATTAGCATACGTGTCTTCAGGCCACATTAATACAGTACAAATTATTGCTCACCAATGACGTGCTTAATCGTGAAGCAGATATCGATGGAGTTGTCGATGTACTTGGTATCGATATAAAATTTATTCGTAAATGTTTTTTTTTTCATTTTTCAATAGCTAACAAACGAGCGAGAGATATGAATACAGTTTTGTAAACATATGTACATGTCCACACTACGTATCGATCATCTTGCTTTGACAATAGTGTGATAAGCTTATTGGGAGGTTGCACGACGTTAAGAGAGAAAAAAACGGTTCAATTGTTTATTAAATAAAAGATTAAAAAAAATTCTTCGGAAAATATTGCTAAATCTGACAAGATACCATTCTGAAAGATCTAAATCTGAAAACCAGAATTTAAATTCATTAACATTGTGCCTATTAATGCTTAAAGGTAATTTTTTTATAGTATTGCCCAACACATATGTACATACATATCGATACCTCGTGGCGCAACCCTATACAAATGCAATCTGCCCAACATTGTACACTTCGCCTTCTGAGAACGCTCAGTACCAATTAGCATTGCAAATACCAAGTGCTTCACACTAAGTTTAACGTTGCGTTTTTAGCGTTCAGCAAGAATCAATATTTGATGTTGAAACAACGGCCGTGGTTCTTCTAATTATCATTATTAATTATTTTTTTATGATTCAAATACTACGCAATCTTTGAGATATCCTTTCTTACAATATACTCAAAGTATAAATTATAAAAAATAATGACCGGATGGCGCAGTGGATATAACGTTAGCTGCGGCGTCACAGGTCGTGGGTTCGATTACCACCCGGGGCAAATATTTCTATGACCTTGTATGAATAGTTGTTTCGGATCTGGGTGTTTGTATCTGTGTTATTTATGGTTGTTTGTTAACGCGCTTGTGACACAAGCCTAGAGGTTATAATAAGGGCAGCGTTTTTATAATAAAACAAAACCAAAACAAACGATTGTATTTAATTTTTATACTTTTTAGTAATTTAATAATACTTAATGATTTTCCCCGATTTCTTGATTCCGAAATCAGATCCTTACTTGATGACAATAGGAACCTGGAACAAATACCGTTTTAAACGTCAACAACAAAAACAGCCCAGCAACTTTCGAGTTATCGATGGTAATACATATAAAAAATAAGATTCAGACAAAATAAGAACTTCCATTTTTCAAGTCGTTCAAAACTTGTACTTAACTCATTTTAAAAATGTATGCCTAAATTTGGAGTCCAGATATTATGTACTATGTGCTAGAAATATAGAGACATTGATATACGTCGCCTGCAGCTGCTGATATCATACGGGCTTTTATTTTACCAACTCGCTTCTCTGGATCGACGGAGCATTAAGGGAATGCCAGATCCATCTTCTTACGTTACGACAAATGCATTAAGGATGGCGAAGTCGTACTGCACTGTCGATATAAATAGGCCGTTAAAGCAAATACTGTGGGTTTATTTGCTTTAAACCAGACGGGCACACGGCTTTTCTCCTTTTACGTCATCCAGCGTAAACCCATAAATAAGAAAACGTAAACCATTCTCTTCTTTTTACTCAACGCACTCCCAAAGGCCTTTTATATAGTAAGGTTTATTTATGGAAAAAGCTGGGTAAGGTCACCATACACCAATAAAAATAGAAATGATACTGCTTGATTTAAAAAAGATGGATGTAACGTTGATATTTATGTAATTATTCTTTAGGCTGATTATACTAAAAGTATTCCTCAAACAAATTGATCTACTTATTATGTCTGATATATTGCTCCTCCGCTTCAGACATTTGTTTCAATAAACATATTTACCGTTATAAGGAGTTTGTTATTTAATTATATTTATCTCCAAAAACATTGTTTAGGTCACTCCTATCTTCAAAAGAGAAGAATTTGATTGGCAATTAAAGATTACTCAAATTTTTATTCCTTATTCATGTCAATGCGACATGCGTGGAGTGTGAGCAGGTGGAATCATCATAAGGAAACACCTCCTCTATGCGACTCTCTTCGAATATTCCTACTCTCTTTCCCTCTCTCTCTCTCTCTGTCTGTTTTTTTCGGACATACGTTGTCATAAATGTGTGAGAATAAACCAAGGTGGGGCGAAATTCATGACTCCTAAGTAATCTTTGGTGGTTACTTTTTTATTTATAATTCATTATTTTATAACTAAATTTATATTCAAAAGATTCCATGATTTATTTATTCAATAAATATTGACGCCAAAATACTGCAAAAAATTTTTTATTCGATTATTTATCGTACATCATTTGTAATAAAAACATGAGACCAAATAAAAAAAATATATAAAGATTTAATATCGAAATACATTATTAACTGAGGGACAGGTCTAAGAAAGTCGTAGTTCTTTATTTTTCAAGTACAATCACATTCTGTGTGAACCTTTAATTCAGTGCTTACAAAATTGAAAATTAAATATAGCCGTGCGCTTTAATTAAATAAGTTCAGAACTAAATAGACTATGACGGTCTCTTATAATTTCACAAAGGGACTTCTTACTGCGCAACGGTACATTCAATTGAAGAATTTCGACTCGATTTTTTCTCGAAATCGATTTTATTTATTGCGATGCCGAGATGTCCATTAAGCGAAACGATAAAGCCCGCACGGCAGAAACGTTCGATTATCGTTAAATAACTTATTTAGTTTTATTCGGCGGCATGGAACGTGAAAGCCTGCCGCGTTAAACACTTATTTCTTTATCGTTACCTACGGACATATCTCTCGATGAACATAACATTTGCAATACTGAAGTTTCCTTGTATCCTCGAGATAAGTAAAATTAAACACCTGTTTCTTCGCAAGCTAACGTCATTTAAAAAAAACAAATAACTTAAACAATAAACATGTGATATACAGGCTTTAGACAGACTTGTACATCAGCACTCATTCTTCGTAGCTGCTCAATTTTTAGTCTAATGTGTTATTATTACCATTCTTCTTCATGATGATTATCAGTTTTATTATATAGCGACTGGCATCAGATCTCTGCAATCCAAACAGATTAACTATATTCGTAAGATGGATTAGTTATCAGGATATTTTAAGGTACTGAAATCCTTTTAACAGCTGCCAAATATGTTAATGACAACCATATTCATTTTCAGGCAATCGGGCAATCAGCCCGCATTGCCCTAATGCAACTAAGACAAGACAAAGTCACTGACTGTTCGAACGCACGACATCCGGTTTGTAAAGCAATGGTGTATACCACTAGGCTATGGAGGGGATCTATTATTATTACTAATATAAAGTTATAATCTATGCTTATAATAGTACCTGGTTTCAAGAGACATACAGTATATCGGCACCGCACCTGACCACATTCCAACGGGGTTTGAAACTTATACTGCTATGTCAAAGTCAAAGTCGAATATGTATATTTATTAAATAAAGACGTGATTACGCTGACTTATTGATTGTCAGAAAAAAATACCCCCTGATAGTTCACAAAATACATCGACATGTTAGTCTTTACTAGCTTCCTTTATAGAGTGAGCGCAGTTTATCGGTGCTTGTGTTTGTGCACTAGATAATTACCCTCGTAGTTGCTTGACCTGTTACAGAGGTCACCACGACGGAAAATTCGGCCAGTAAATTATTATTTCTTATTACCACAGTTATAGTATTACATTTTAAATGAAGTTTAACTCTCGGCCTTCTGTAACTTAGACGTATTCTAAGTAACTTTTGAAAAATGTTTTTTATGAAACAAACTGACAACTGAAAAATGTTTTTATCCGACTTATCTGCTATACTCCTAGGAGTCCAAGCGTTTTGCAAATAACCTAAGCTAATATAACCTTATAAATATACAAAAATAATATCGTATGTTTCTCCATTCCGACTTGTTAAAAAATATCACGTCTAAACAAACAAAAACTCTTCAGTTTTATTATATTAGTATTGATTATACATAGTTTTTACATAGTTTTTATCGTGACATTGCAAGGAGACAATCGCGCAATGGATGCGAGTGTTTGCATTTTAAAAGTGGATTCGATCGTCGGTACCAGCGCAATACTTCCGACTTATTTGCTCAGAAGCAACCTGAGGCGAGCTCTCCGCACTTTCAACTAGAATCGATTACACCGCAGCGTTTATTACGAAAGAAATTACTTAGACGTACGTAGTGTATGTCAATTTATTCTGTATTTAAGATATAGTTTGTTCGTCGTATTCGTTATTCCTTTGAAAGCACAGAATTCTCTACTGTGTTAGCAAAAAATTATCATAGAGTTGAATCAATGTTAAAGGATAGCATGTTTGGTAAAACTAGAAAGTTCTTAGTGATTTATTTTACTTTAAATATAGTTTTGAAGTTCGAATTTTTAAAGTTTAACCACGTTTTTACTTACTAAGAAATTCTATTCAAATAATATAATTATATGACTTTATTATACACTATTACGTCAAAGCTATTGTCAAAGCTGCCAGCAATTGCATCTTTAAGGCATAGGTAAACAAAATATTAATAAATTAGTCTGTTTTAATTGTAAAATTAATTTTTTATCGCGTTTTAATTTTATTTTAAACACCCGTTTCATAATCTCTACAGCATTGCACGGGCCATATAATTTCAGCGAAATAATTTTTCACAATAAATAATATTCACTTAAATAAAATAATTCTAAGGTTTGCTTTAAGTTATATCAACTACAGAAGTACTAAAGTCCTTGTTCATGGGACAATATTTCTATTGTAACGTAAAAATATAATAAAAATACATTTCAAAGAAGCCATGTAGAGAAATGTATTTAATTCGGATACCCTTTCTTAACCCGAAGTCAGGCCCGGTGACAGTCTATTATTTATCTTGTACTCACAGGCTATAACTTACGAATACTAAGTCTGTATTCAACGCATTTGCATCATAAATTTAAAGGCTTTAATATTAAAAAGCTATAAAGAAAGCGGCGAGAATCCTCAAAGGATGTAAAATATAAAATAAGCCACACATTAAGTTTATTTCCAATAGTTTTCAGTCTGTTATAAAATTAAGAACAATATATATATAAATATATATAT
>DWHK01002147.1:0-10250 GCA_018247855.1 Graphium androcles
ACGGAGGATAATACTATATGTATGTCCGTACTAGGTCTAATTTAATACGTTAATTATACAGAACAATTTCAAAAGTAAATGATACTGACTTTTTGGTTTCTTTCCATTTTAGGGTACCGTACCCAAAGGGTAAAACGGCAGTCGTAGTAATACTAAGACTCCGCTGTCTGTCCGTCTATCACCAGGGTATATCTCATGAACCGTGACAGTTAGTTGAAACATTCACAAATAATGTATTTGCCGCTGAAATTTTCACAGATGCTATTGCCGCTATAACAACAAATACTAAAGAACAGAATAGAATAAATATTTTAGGGGGCACCCATACAACAAACATGACTTTCTGCTCGTTATCGCTCAATATTGATAATGGCAAGAGGTAGAAACTTGAAGTATATCAAAATATTTTATTATACAGTGATAGGAACCCTTCACGTGAGAATCCGATACACACTTGATCGATTTTTTACTTCTGTTTATAACTACGGTACCTTTCGGTTAGGAACCCTTCAGATTCCTTGTAGAGAAAAATACTCAAAGAAAAAAAATATTTTTCAAATAATTTGTGGTCTGACCTTACGAAGATCCAAAATGAAGAATTGTGAATGTAATGTACGTCTTATAGGATCACTCGCGTGTCTGTCTATCCGTCTGTCACACCCAATTTTCTCTGAAAGTACTGCATTGGGCCACTTTTGGAAAGTAATTTAGAAAACTAAAAAAAGGTTTAGCAGACCATATCACGTGATATATCAAATAAAAGAACTTGTTGTGACATCTCAAATATATTATATTTTGTAATTTTTTTTTAATAAATCGTTTTAAAGTTATTTAAGTAAATAGACAAAAAATGAACAATCCCCCTCCATCCAGCCTTATCTCCGAAACTATTGAGCCCAACAATTTTGGAAAAAAAATAGTTTTTTAGATTACTGAAAAACCTCATGGAAAAGTCTATGGTTCTTAAAGTAACATAGGAAATTTGTAATGTACGGAACCCTACGCATACGGTTATTTTCTTTTACGAATTTTGTTATTAATTAAGTAATTGTTATGGAATATATTTTATTACGCAATAAACAAGGCTGAATTATTATTATTAATGAAATTTTATTGCTCAAAGAGACTTATTTTTAGGGTTCCGTACCCAACTGATAATCAACAGGACCCTATTATTAGGCCTCCGCTGTCCATCCGTCCGTCTATCAGCGGGCTTTATCTCAAGCTCCGTAATACGTAGACAGTTGAAATTTTCAGAGAATTTCTGTAACCCCTATAACTACAATGAATAAAAATTTAAAAATTAAAGGGGCCTCCCCTACTAGAAACCTGTGTTTATTTCCTTTTTTTGCTCGATCTTAATAATGGCAACAAATAAACGCTTGATATGTTCACAGAATGTGTTAGAAATACAATAAGTTTTATTTATCATTGCTGCTACGAATAATTAAATAAAATTAAAATTTAATCGGGACCCCACAAATATTGAATTTTATATTGTACGAAACCCATCGTGAGCGAATCCGACTCGCACTTGGGCGGTTTTTTTTTTGGTTTTCAATTCGTCTGATATTCAATATTGATTTACGTTGCATAATACCTCCACCAATCGTAGCTTAATTTCTTTTATATCGAATAGTAGTAAATGTTGTTTACGTTAATTTTAAAAATATATTTCAAGGATAGTGACCCATAATTGTTTTCTAAATTGATCCGATACAATTAAAATTTAACGCGAAGTCAGTATAAAAATTTTCTACATAAATTAATTAGATACGGACTAAAGAAACTCTCTACAGTCTTGTATAGTAAGAGTGTATCCTCTAGCAGTATAGTGAGATGGCGTCGTTGGCAAAGCTTGAACTAGTGCCGAAAGAGCGGCTCGCCTCAGAGCGACTTTCGGGTGCTACCTGTACCCAGCCTCCCGGGTTGCAAAAACTCAGCCGCTCCCACGTCCGGCCGGGTCAACGACCCCGCCGCCTTGCATTAATGCTAATTTGACGAATATTGACGATGTGATAACGATGCGTCTGCGTGCGGACCGGCGGCCGACATTTTGGCGGGTTTTTTCTTCTTCTCTTTTTTTTAATCTTATCCACGCTCGTTCGGTCGCCGTGTTTGTCTATCGGCATTTTGGCGCGCGACGCCATTTTACGTCGAGTATTTCGATGTGTGATGGATTAATGTCGTTGATATTTGTGTCGTCGTATTTTGTATGTCAAATAAAAAGCGGGAATTCCATTTTGAATACCTATGTGATAGATATAATCAAAAGTAGATTAATGAAATGCTGTTGACCGGGCAACCGAAAAACAGTTGGCTTTTAGATTCATGGCTACTTAATTCTTTTTCTTTGAGCGTTTGTTCTAACTTGTTTAAACTAAACAAATATTAATATATATTTGGGTCTCGACCTATGTATGTTTATTATGACAGATTTTCGATACAAATCACCATGTCATATGGACACAAGAGTTCAATACATATTTTTACTTATATAAATTAATAAAGCCGTTTTATGAAAATGCAAAAAAACGGTTAAGGCCATTTTAGCATATACCCGATTGCAATCTGACAAGTAAACAGCATAATACGCAATATTTATTACGTTATACAAATTTTTAATATGTTGCTAAAATAAAATTAAAACAACGTTCCAAATTCTCGAATTAAAATCAATGACATCATCTTATTGGCTGACCGGAAGCGAGCGAATTTTTAACAGCTCACTAACTTAACACCCGTTTGATTATTATCTGTTTAATTTATTATAATTTTCACCATATACTACCTGATACCTGAAGAGGAAGGGAGCCCGTTTCCTCTTCCCTTCACTCTCCAATGCCAAAGGTATTAAAGGTTGAAAATGCTCTTTTATTAAATTTGCTGTTTTCAATGTCACGTGCCTTGCTTACTACATCTACATCTACTACATCCAAATATGAGGATGTTTCTCTACTTTTTGGCCAATAAAAATACAATAACCCTACAATTTGTTCAGACAATTGATTTCCCGGGGGTGCCGTGCGTGGCAGAAGATTATGACGGAATCGCACAGTGGTAGAATGCCAACCATCGAGGTGGTAACGATTACGTATTCGTCTGGGTCATTTAATTTTCACGTAGAAATGAGATTCCTTCCTGGAGATGAAAAGCCAAAGCCTAAGCGTAACTGGTATCCATACCTCCTATTTCCCCTACATCTTCTACCACTCCTTTCTCTTTTCAGCCGTATATACATATATTTCTCAATAACCGTTTCACTCTAACGTAACGTTGGTAAAGTCAGTTCTCCGCTTGCTGCCTGCAATTCCTCAATTTTCTAACATGAGAAAAATCGTCGCCCAACGAGTGCTCTCTATTTTTTGTCACATCATGCGAGACGGAGACGAAAGCCTAGAAAAAGTAGTAATCTTAGGCAATCTAGATGGCAAAAAGGCAAAAGACTGTTCCTCAACCAGATGGTCGGACCAGTTAAAGGATCCTAGTGTGAAAATGCATGATTTTAACATCGCTAAAATGACTACTTATAGGAGCCGACGTAAGCAAATTTTTGCATTCGAGGCAAGCAATACACCAGGGTCGTCATCAATATTAAAAGAACTACTAAAGAGCGAGAGAGAGGGAGAAAGAGAAAAACCTTGTCCCCACAGCAAAGTTTCAATAAAATCTGTATAGTTTTTACGGGAAGAGTAACAATCATCAATGCTTCATGGCAAACTTTCACGTATATATTAGTTTAATTTTGCTTTACCCCATTACTGTCCCTATTTCTATTGCTGTAATGCGTGTTTCTGTTTTTATAATTGTCTGTTGATTTGTCCTGTTGTATCTTTGCTCTATATGTGCCTAAGTCAATTAGCTCGTTTTGATTATTCCCGCGCTATTATATTTTATTAACTATGTTATACAGTACATCACTACTGACTCCAATGTGAAGTTAGTCGCTTTCCGCCATAAAAAGTAAGTATTTTTTTATACTTTGAAGTCTTGTAATTTGATATGTTTTATGTAGTTACTTATTATTGTTACACGCGATCGATTAATTTCTTTAACGAGAAATATAACAATTTATTTTATTGTATAAGAAAAGGTTGGCAAACGAGCAGACGGTTCACAAGTGATCCCGTCGCCCATGGACACACACAACATCCGAATAGTTACGTGTGCGTTGCCAGCCTTGGAAATTGGATAAAACAGGTTAAAGGGCAGGATGGATCAGGATTATATTAAAGATTTGGTGAGGAAAAGGAGTAGGATAAGAAGTGGGTAAGAATCCGGCATCCGAGCATCCGGCAACCCTAAGAGCCATACGTACTTTATTTTATGCTGGCTACGTGAAGGGCGGTGGTACCTCCCCTAGCGAGCGTGGCCGTAGAAGTTCAACAAAAGCTGTATGAAGGATGTTATGCTCTACCGCCTTGAAATAATATTAATAATAAGGTTTTTACCTCAAAATCTTTGAAATCTACTGTTTTCAACAACTATGCAGTGTTGTACCTCGGCCAGTGTACTAGGTGCAACCTGTATATAGTACTTTAGGTAAATGGTATATATTTTTATTTCTTTTACATTTACATAATAAATTTCTAATTAAATTAATTTAATATTTTAGAATACAAGTCAAGAAATAGGTTTCTTATAAAAAAAATACTCGGAATGATATGTTAATTTCATTAAAAATTTCTGATTTAAATATTTCGCTATACCAAAAAAAAATTAGGGCGACAAAAGATTGGCGCTGTTGCTAAGCCGTTGACTTCGACGTCGCGAGCAGTGGGTTCAATTCCCACCCAAAACAATTATTTGTATGTCCTAAAAATAATTGTTTCGTATAAGGGTGTGTAGGGTGGCGCCCGTGTAATACAAGCCATAGAGCTTATAGATAGGGCGGCGTTTTTTAAAAAATAATAACAATACTTTACCTTACCTCAGGCTACCTCCAAATTTTTAATATGTCTTAGGTACATCGTGGTACTGACCAAGGTATATAGGATGTTTGTACCTTGGCCATATTTCCCTTTGTTTTTAAAACGTCTTAAAAACTTGAATTAGTCATTTGTGATATATTGCTGGTTACTATTCAAATAATCGACCTTCCAAAATATTCAAACACGGTCTATTTACAATGCGTCAAAATAAAATAAAAAATACATTTCTAAAAAACTGTCCTAGGTACAACAGATTTCCCCATATGAGCGGCTGTGGTCACTTCACGTTTGATCACATTTCATAAAAAAAATCACCACAGCAATCAATACGCATTATAACGTGGGACAACTCACTATTCTTTATAAATAAATAAAAACAAATAGTTTCATATTTAAAAAAAAAAAACCAAAACGTTGTTCTGAAACATAAATAATTCAAAACCTTCTCAACAATTCTACACAATTATTTTCTCTCGATTGAACCACGAAAAGGAACATACAATTGATTGCGTAATTCGTCTTTAATGTACGTAATAAAGATTATGTATGTAATAAAGATTGGGCTTTAAATTACTAAAATATAATTTGCTTACGTTTTAATTATTTGTTATTATAGCAGTAATGGAAATACACCTTCTTTGAATATATCAGGCGTGTATCTATTACATATATACTCATTGTTATTGTATAAAATTCATTCATGAACCCCAAATTGCCTACTAACCATAACCTAATAATGCAGTTTTTTATATGTGTACAATTATTTATTTCTAAGATTCTATACAACGCGGTACGAGTTCATGCAATTTAAATTAGTTCTCAGTTTCTTATGCCGCGTTTTCCATATAACGCGATATAAGTAAATATAATTTGTCTTTGTTTAACTCAACGCGACCTCCATAAAATGCATTTACAAAATCGTGTTTCTTATAATACGGTTTCCATATAACGCGGTACAGACCAATCGCGTTACAGGAGAGTTACCATTATTAAAATTGAGATAAAACCATAAAAAATACATTTCTTGCGTGAGCACCTTAAATTTTTAATTTATAATATGTAAAATTTTCCTATTACCCCTATTTAAAAGACACAGGCCACAAGACTGGTGAGGAATCAAAGCCAAGATGGATTTTACAACTTGTCATGCAATCGACTGATCAGTCCAAATGCCCTTTACGGGACTAGAAACCAAGAACACAAAGTTGACAATGACTTTTACCGCGGGATTCGAACTCACGATCTACGGTTTGCTTAAAGATGTTCTTTACTCATATCAATTGACCACGGAAGTAGGCACCTCGGTACTTATAATTATCTAATAATAAGCACTAAGGTCTTAACCATAATTTCTTTAACTTATATAATACTACTGCGTAAAAGAAATTATGGTTGAAATAGCACAGACTACTTTTATAAACATTTTTTTTGCATTTAAACAACAACACAACATAAATTGTTACTGTTCGGCCGCGCGTACCTAGAATTAAGCTTATTAACCTAGTTTTATAGGCATATCTGTTTTTATTGTTATTTCATTGCCCGCAGTTATAACAAACTGTCAATAATTATAGTTAAGTGAACGTAAACTGAATACTTTCATGATTTAAATTATATTCACCGTATACAAAATGTTTTTGACTATGAAATTGTTTTCAGCGTGTCGTGTCGCCGCCATTTTGATATTGGGAATATTCCTGTGATATATTTCGAGCACGACCTCGTTTTCGAGTGGGCGTTAAAGTTTAATACTTTAATATTTACATTGCCTTAATGGCATAACATTGAGTATTTTATACAGATACTTAAAATAAACAAAATAGAAATATATTAAGCATATTCATTTATATCAGTCCTTCTAGACATAAAAACACCAAATTTATTTTCTTTCTTCAAAGTGAAAATAAACATTTTTTAAAATATACTAAAATAATATTAATCTTAAAAGATAACTTACGCTAAAATTAATGTGTAAAACGAACGTTTTATATACGCTTGAGGTCCACACATTGTCCTTAATAATTAACAACTGGAAACTTGTTCTGGTTAAAAGTATTAAGACGAAAAACTTTTATCTCGAACCAGCTGTCCCTAATGCCGCTTTAAAAAAAACTTTTAGATAAAGATCAAGAAAACTGTAAAAACCTAATTAAAACTCAAGTTCATTAAGGCTCGACCGATTCTTAGCTTTTATGACATCGATTTCAATGTCGCGAAAAAGATGTAATAAGAAGATTAAATTCTGATATCCGTGCTTCATTAAGTTCTAAAATTACATTTTGATACTGAAAAGAAGAGGGAAATAGTTATCATAAATTAATCTTAATTCATAATGTTAAGTTACATACTTTTTTCGTTTGTTTTAATTTTTAGTTTGCTATACTTGGATATAGATATACATTATAGTTTTACGTAGGTACCTTAATTGGTAACGTATTTAAAGACAGAATTATAAAACGGCGAGACAGTATTGCCAACTTTACCGCGACTACATTGTTTACTCTTGTTTATTGTCAAATTCACAGACAGGTAAGTGGTACGATAATGGCAACAACAGGGATTTAAAACTGCAACATGGCGGCACACAGCTCGGCGACGTCCACACTTTCGCGCCAAACCTGTTATTTGCCGCCAACTCCCGGCCCAAGATATAGATGTGTTAGATCAAGCCCCGCAATTGAGTTTGCGTCGACGCTTCGAGAATATTGGCCGTTTATTATAATTTCGCCGCAACTTGGCCGATATCCTGTTAAACGATAACTGTTTAAATTTTAACGCCAATTTTATACAGCAAAGATTTTGACGAAAATTAGTTTTTGCCTAAAGAAGATGTGTTTTTTGTAATAGACTGAAAATCAAAATCGATCTATAGGGCATTTCCAATCTTCAGAAAAATCATTTTGTGAATTTATTCATTAGTCATTATCATAGTACTTACATATGAAATGTATAATTTTGAGGGTTGTCTTTCCTTGCCGAGCTACATCCAGGCACAACACAGGTAACAGTAATTATGAATTAAGATTAATTAATATAAAAACTACACGTTAAAGCGCAGGAATATATACAAAAATATTCAAAATTTATTTTAGATGCAAATTTCACTAGCCCGTTACAGGCCGATAGTGTGTAAAAATTCAGTGCTGTTTGTCTATCTCGCTCTGACGCAGACGTATGCTATATGCTATCTCTTTTCATTGCCAATCTATCAGTATAATTTAAATCTATGGTCAAAACAGTAATTTTACGTCAGTTTACGCGGAGAAAGCATCTAGTGACGTAATAAGAAAATATCACAAATCAAATGTCGCGTCGATTAAACGCAATGACATGTTGCGCGCCCGTAAAGACAAATTTACCGATCAAAGTATGGCCGGATTTTTAGCTATGTGGCAAAAAGTCGTAGTGCATCCATAGTCTTATTGTCTATATCCGCAATATTGAGGCTTAGTCTTACAAATCTTAATTCTTAAAGATAATAACTTCATTTTAATTGATGTGAATTTTCCCATTTAACAAATCAAAAATATTAATTCTTTTTATGATCTACTTCGTTTTTACTGTACACCATATAGCCGTGATATCTCAGCATTCGGACGCTCGCCTTTAATTCTGTACACTCAAGGCGAACCTGAGTTCAAACCCCGGTGCCGGCACCAATGAAATTGTTCATTTCTTAATTGCAATTTTAAGTGCTGATTTTATCACGTGCTCGGCGGTGAAGGAAAACATCGTGAGGAAACCTGCATATCTAATATGCGAAGTTCGCCAATCCGTACTGGGGCCTCGTGGTAGACTATGCCCTATACTCTCTATATAGAGGAGAACTTTGCCCAGTAGTGGGACAATTTGAAAATAGGCTGTTACTTTAACCCTGATTCCATAAATTTCTATAACATCTCTTTTCTATAACACATATGTCTTAATTAATATTCGAATTTTATCTTTCTGTCAAAAAAAGCAACGAACGAAAACGGTAAAATAATATCATTTTTAGTTATGAGAGCAGAGTCACAGGAAGAGTTGTAAAATAAAACTATTTTGTGGATTTATATTTGTTTTGAAATTCCAAATGTTTCAACCACTTTACAGCGTTCATAGTGAAAGACAGAACAGACTGAGGTGGAAGAGGTCTTGATGTCATTTAATGTGTAGTTTTAAAAACAAATATAAACGCTATAAAATTTGTAAAATAGTTTTATAAAGCATTATTTAGTTATTGCGTAAATACACGAAACCAATACACAGGTAGAGTTTTATAAAAGATAATGTCACCGTAGACTACAGAGCGTTCTACATACAGATGTACTGCCTAATTTGTGCAGGATAATTACCATGCCCTAATAATCTATTTTACTTCTTTGAAACTATGCCTTTACGAAGTCTGTTACTAAGCCTCCGGTGTCCCTCTGTCCGTCCGTCTCTTCGTTTGTCTGTCAGCAGGCTGTATCTCATCATCCGTAATAGGTAGACAGTACAAATCTTCAAAGAATGTGTATTTTTGTTGTCGTTATAACAACAAATGATAAAAATAAATTAAATCAATTCGCCTACTACAAATGTGTTTTTTTTGCTGGATTTTTATAAAGGCAACAAGACGCTTGGCATGTTCACAGAATGAGTATTATTACTGCTATAGCAACAAATACTTAAAACAAAAATTAATAAAAGAGTTAAAGAGGGCCCCCATGCAAGTATTGAATTTTATATTGGACGGTAGTACGGTACCCGTCGTGTGTGAATACGATATTTTAATCGAAAAAAAAAACTTCCACCGTTACCTTGGTTTATATTTTTTCTTTATTAAAATTCAAATGACATTGCGGCCGGTGACGTATTATTTTTCAAATCAGCTGCGTACGGTTCACAGTTTAATGGTGCGTTTGCATGGACCAAAGCTTTCGCGCCAATTACCCGGTATAATTACTAGGCTCGCCCGCCGGTGTGCCCCGGCCGGAAGCAGCGGGTAATAGACGCCGACTTTACGACCGCCGACCGCCCGTAACAACCAATTCCGTATTGCAATGGTCCCCGACGGAATCGGTGTCGCAAGGCGTATCTAGTGTTTGATAGGCAATACTCTGTGCTGCTAGATCCTATCATGGTGATACTACATTGTGTTGGTAGGTATTCGTAACTTTGTCATGAACAACAAAAAGAATTTTAAAGAAATTACATATAAAGTAGTAAAGCAAAGTAACAGCCTTTTTTCAAATTGTCCCACTGCTGGGCTAAGGCCTCGTCTAAACAGAGGGTATAGGGCATAGTTCACCACGCGGCCCCAGTGCGGATTGGCGAACTTCACATATTAGATATGCA
>DWHK01002148.1:0-10250 GCA_018247855.1 Graphium androcles
TTGCTCTTCTAGCGCTGGTGGGTAGCCCCGAGCCATCGCCTCCTCGCGCCAAGTAAAAAGAGGCGAGAATTGCAACCTCCAAATCCCAGGGAAGGGAACCCGCCAGCGCACATGCCGCGACACCTGAGATCGTCCGGTAACCTCGTATGACACGTATAACCAACACCCTTTGCGGTTTGCATGGAAGCACCGTAGATCACCTTCAACCACCGGGTTGAGGGGCCGGCCCAGACGGAGCCGTACAAGGCCATGGACTTAAAGACCCCGACGTACAGGCGGCGACAGGGGGAGACCGTTTTGTCCTTACCCAACTAAAAATCAACAACACAAAGTCATCGTCACCCCGCAGGATTCGAAACCACCACCTCCATTTTGTAATGCTATACTACTAGGCCACTGATGTGCGATGGCAAGGGGAATCTGTTGTTGAATTAACGTGGGCAACACCCTCTGCTATACGCTTGGTTTCGGGTTGGCGAGTAGCGGAGGAAATAGTCACAGTTTTCGACAATCGCCACATTATCTTTAAAGTCGCACCGCGCCCCTCGACGTTCATTACCAGCCGCTGGAACAATCTCCTCCGCCAAGGCCACGGTGTCTCAAGCGGCTCAACTGAGATCTCTTTGAAGCCGAAGCCATTGTTGCGTCATGGTCAAATTACGCCGATGAGGTTTCGTCCGACCCGGATAGAGAAGCAAACTGGATCCGGTGCACAATGACACAAATATGTGATATGTCAATGCCCAGAGCCAGTAACCGCAAGCTGAAGCCCGAATGTTTTTCTCTTCTGAATTTCTGCCTACCACCAATATATCGAATATTGGTGGTCGGCAGAAATGAAAAAACTTCGAGCTATCTGCCTACTGAGCCGACGTCAGTATACCGGGGCCCGAAGAAGGAGGCAAGCTCAAGTTGAAGATACAGCTAAACTCTACAGAGCTTATCGAGCGGCTACTAAAGAATTACAGATCGCTATAACAAATGCTAGGACTCAGTCTTGGATTGAACTCTTAGCTTGACTTGATAGAGATCCTTGGGGGCGTCCTTATAGGATGGTTATGGGTAACTTGCGGCCTTGGACGCCACCTTTGACAGAGACCCTTGACGAAGACCTGCTAGGAAGAATAATTAGTTCACTCTTCCCGGCAGGCCGATCATGTCCACCAGTCCACCATTCACCCTCATGGGAATGGAAAGAGGAGTTAGGGTTATCAACTCAGAAATCAGGCTGTTAGCCACTTAAAAGCCCGAAACACGGCACCTGGTCCTGACGAAATTCCCAGTCGAGTTTGGACTTTAAGTCTGGCTGCTCTATGAGACAGACTCAGGCTACTATTTAATAACTGCCTGCGTAAATCAATATTCCCGATTGATAAGCTATTCGAGAGAATCCTTGCTGCTCGCCTCAACACGCATCTGTCTCACACTGGTCCTAACCTTTCGGAGAGTCAATTTAGTTTCAGGCGGGGGCGTTCAACCATAGACGCGATTATGCACGTCCGCACCCTGTCAGAGGAGGTGGTCTCCCAGGGTGGCGTTGCATTAGCAATAAGTTTAGATATAGTAAATGCTTTTAATTCCCTATCCTGGGACGCCATAAGGGCAGGGCTTACGTACCATCAAGTACCTAACTATCGGCAAGACATAATAAAAGACTACTTGCGAAACAGGTACATCTTATACATGGATAAAGACAGTTGAACGATCCAGATAGATATCCAATGCGGCGTTTCTTTGCTTTGTTTTTTGCGTTGTTATTTTTTCGCTACAGTAAACGTCGTCTGCTACGTGGGCAACAGTTTGATGGCCGCAAAAGTAACTTTAAGAGAGCTTTGTGAGTTGTTGAGATTAAAAATAGCGCCCCATTAAACCGAGGAGATGCGCGGTTATATCATGCCAAAAAAACAAAATAATGCATCCGTATGCCATCACCCTGTCTGCTGGGCCATCTAGGACAGAAGTCAAGGTGTTAAGATGTTTATAACACCTAGGCCTCCTCTTGGATAGTCGCTAGGGATTCGAAGAGCATTTCGAGCGCTTAGTCCCTCAGAATTAGAAGGTAGCAGGTGCTATGAACAGACTGCTACCTAAGCTTGAGGGACTGCAGGAGGAAGTGCGCCGCCTCTACACAGGAGTTGTTCGATCTGTAATTTTGTATGGGCCACTTGTATGCGTAAATAGACTTACTGTCCGACGCTGTAGACCGAAGGCCAAAGAAAGATTGCCATACAGATCAAACGAGGATACAGAACCATAAGGTGACCATTGTCCTGGCTCCTTTTCACCTCTAGATATACTGGCAGGATTGGATGCAAGGATATACAACCGAATCAACACCATCCGTCAGATGTCAGAAGAAGCGCTGATATGTATTAAATGGCAAAAAATGCAGAACGCCTATGAGAGATGGGGATTTTGGCTCTGCGAAGCGCGATACGTACGAAAACGCGTTATCGAAGTCTCCTTGCTGGTGTCTGGAAGCCTGTATGTAGGGAAGGGGAGGTGGTCTCACCAACTGAGTTACCCAGATAATTAATTACTGGACACCATCCGCGTCCTCTTTACTGGACGGGCTCTCCTGATGCTCGCTCAGGGAGGTACCACCGCTCTTCACAGAGCCAGCATAAAATAAAGTATGCATGGGTCTTAGGGTTGCCGAATTGCCCATTCCAACACTCTTCTTTTCCCACTCCTTTCCCCACCAAATCCTTAATATAATCCTGACCCATCTTACCCTTTGACCTATTTTATCCAATTTCCTAGGCTGGTTTAACACACGCAACTCTTTGGATGTTATGTGTGTCCATGAGCGACGGGAATATTTTTTTATAAAAACGAAGGGTTTCGTTTTTTGGGCATTTATTTACACTTTTATATAGAAACAAATTCCATATATGATTAATTTTTAGTAAATAAAAACATGTAATTTGTACGCTCTTATGGTGGATATTGCACTCAGAATACAAAAATACATAATCGGCGTTATAATAAAGCCAATCGCCATTTTGAATAGGTATCCCAAAAATCAGCGTCGCATCATTCGTCTCCCTTCTTCAGTTGTACGAATCTTCCTTGTGCTCATAGAGCCAGTTTTTGTTGTTTGTTATTTGCTGTTAAGTTTTTATTGTTTCCATACTTGTTACATTGTTTTGTTCGAGTGTTGTTGTTCCTATTTTTTGTTTGTTGTTTTGAGGATTAAGAAAGATTGAAATTTATTTATTGTTTTGTATAACTGATATATATTTCATATATGTATATTTTGAAAATGTCACAAAATTACGAATCCATGATACTTATTTTACTCGTTAATACAAAATAAAACTTTTACAATCAATTGTGGCAAATAAAAAAAAATTATGACATTGAACGAATATGTTTATTACTCGAATCACTCAAGGTACAACGCAATTATTACATTAAGATACGTTGGAAACCCACCAAATGTCATTTTCGTCTACGAAATATAATATCAGTGTATACCAATTTTAAAACATGAATAAAAATTAAGTGCATTTTTGCATCGTCAAAATAAGATGTCTTTAGTAAATGCTCATGAAAACTATACAGTAATAATAAACAAAGAAACATTTATTATTTTTTGTCTGTTTGTCGGCTAATTTCCATAACGGCTGGACCGTTTAAACGGGGCTTTTATTGACAGATAGCTAATAATATGTGGAATAACTTAGGCACTTTATTTAATAAAAATGGATAAGTTTCCGTGTAAAAAAATCCAAACCCATAAAAAGTCTGAGAATATTATCACGCGGTAAAACCGCAGGCAAGAACTAGTAATCGATTAAAATAGCGTATAAGGAGAAACCATAAATGTACGTAATTTATTACTACAAATAGAACATTAAAAGTTGACATCTATATATTCCGAACAACAATGGCCGCCGTACAAGAATTATGCCAAAAAATAATGACATCTTGACAGGTAATGGGGTGCAAGTAAGAGGTGTTAAATCGAGGTGGTACAGCATAAAATCGCACTCTTGCTGTATTTGTAAATCCGTCAAATTCATCACCACCCCACACACACAGCCATCACACAATAAAGTTAAGGGTTTGGCTGATGTCAATTCCTAGCCTCTTCTTTTCCCACTTTTTTCCTTCTACCCAATGCCTATTCTATCCGAAACACAAGGCTGGCACAAGTAATCCTGGGGAGGGATGAACCGATACCATTAAGGTATCGATACTTTTAATCGATACTGTGTCGGTTGTCAAGTATCGATACTTACTCGTATCGAATCGTTTTTGGAAAATTTAACAAAATCCCGTAACAAGTACACAATAACAAGTATTTCCTAAAATATTTTTTAATAGTAAGACCAAAATTATAAGAATTAATGAGAAAAGTCTGTTTTTGTAGGGCTTCCCAAAAATATTAATTTTTCCAAACGTTTGTCTGTTAGGTGATTTCTGGAAGTAGTGACTGTTGCGCCAGCTTTGGAAAACAGTCTACTACTACTACGTTCAAATATATGCGTGCTTGTTTATTTAACGCTGGGAATACGGGCTTCAAATCCTACCATTCCTCTAATGGGTTAGCTTTTAAAGCGCTGACTGGATGAGCCAAATAAATTGACACTTCATCGGCTTTTGGGGAAGCACGCCGTCGCTTCTGACCAACTGCACTTGTGATGTGACCAAAAATCAAAAACAATGTGTAAATGAAATAGTGACATTGCCATATTGATACGAGTGCTTTTGACCGATACCTACTCGATACTTAATTATAAAGTATCGAATACTGAAAGCACTTGGTATCGGAGAAAAGTATCGAGTATATACTTGTACTTACTCGTATCGTTTTATCCCTAATCCTGGGATGTTGTGGAAGTCTATGGGCGACGGCTTCTATTAATATCAGGTGAACCGTTCGTTGGTTTGCTTGGCAACCTATCTTTATAATAAAAGTTAAATATCGAAAACGGATTTTAGGGAACTTTGAGTGACTGTGAGGAGGAAACTAGCACTTAAAATTCCTTAGGTGCTTACGTAAAGTTAGTGCTCGATTATGAAAATGGCCATAAAACCTGCTACTATTATCTAACATCCTTATTTTCAATTTATATGGATCCGAATTAATGAAATTCACAATATGTTACTAACTATAACAGTCAAAAATATTTTAATGCCAAATAGCGTACACTATTTATAATGTAAATAACTGCATAGAAGCCACTAAAAGAAGCCTGACATTTTTTAGGGGCTCCTTGAAGTGTGTTTAGTTAGACGAGAATTCAAGCGGCTAATGAAAGAGTAACGCCAACAGCTATATAATATTAAGACGTCCTTTAATTTTTAGGCGCTGCTTTATGTATTTACAGATTCCAGTAATAATCAGATCTGCAAATACGCCATACCTCAATCTTACATTCGCAAGATAAACTTAGATACAAAACTGAACAAGTGCTGGTTAAATTCACGTAGAGGGTTCCATAGGTTATGTAGGGTTCCATAGGTATGGTATATATTCAAATCGTTTTTTTAATAAAGAAAGGTTGGCAAGCGAGCCGAATGTTCACCTGATGTCAAGTGATCTCGTCGCGTATGGACACAACATTCGAAGTGTTACGTGTGCGTTATGGTCCTGGGAATGTGAATAGAGTAGGTTTATTGGGTAGGATAGGTCAGAAATCTTTTACGGATTTGAATGGGACAAAAACAGGGTAGGATTGGCCATCCGGCAACCCAAAAAGTCATGCATACTTTACTTTATGCTGACTTTTGTGAAGAGCAGTGGTACTTACTGCCTCCTATACGATCTCTTAAGACAAAGTGTACTTTTAGAGTTCATATACAAAAACACCTACTCGAAGAACAAAAAAAAATATCTAGAAATGTAAAGACTGTCAGTCACGTAATATATCTACTTACTCTGTAGATGGGAGTGGTATTCTGGAGCATCTCGTGCATTTATGTTATGTTTATGTGTTTCTTTTTTATTATTGTAAAAATGTCTGTCCAGCTTTTTTTTAACGTTATGTATTATTTTTCGAAGATCTAGTTTTTATTGTTAATATTCCTTTGTCACCTCCTTTTTCGTTATACGTATAGATTTATTTTTACGATTTGTTACATATAGTTTTTTATTTTATTGAAATAATAGTAAACCTTATTTCAACGTAAATAAGCATGCTTGACGTCCGTGCTTATAAATTGAGAAAGATGACACCGAATGCCAGCAATAATAGTTCTATTTTATCACATTATTAATTTGGCATTCGAGGTTATTTTTATCAATTCCTGGTTAGCACTGAAAATCAGCGTTGAGGTCTTGTACTTCAACTTTATGCTGAGTGTTGACCATTTTCGCATTGCCTGCGGCGTGCAGGGAAAATAATTTATCTCTTAATGTAAATGTAAAGAAGTATGAACACAAATAAAAAAAATGTATATTAAATAATACATAAGATAATAATGTAACTTATTGTTAATTGTCTCTATTCATCGTCTAACTTTTCTTTAGATAGGGTATGTTATGTGCGCCTATATGGTTGTGACAAATAAATTTATCTTTCTTTCTTTCTTCTTTCTTACTAATAGCATACCTTGATAATGAACTGTGTTAAGTGAAATTTATGGTTTGTGTATTATTATAAGATGATTATATAAAAAAAATATATATTTTAGTACCGCTGAGTACTTACGCCGTTTCATTTCAGGTCAGTGGCTTTACTTTCCGAACCGGTGGTAATTACTTTTGACAGTCAATAAGTAAGTGTAACAATTTTATATTGGATAAAGATGTTTTCAAGTTTAAATTCAAAATATGTTTATTTAGTCATATAAACGCTTGCACGTTCTTTTGTAAGGTTAAGTTGTACATAAAGATTCAAGTTTGTAACGAAGCTACCGCCAGCTCGGAGTGCGAAGCTCTACGAAGGTAGATTCTACTGAGAGTAGAATCTACCATAGATTATACTCTCAGTAGAATCTACCTTTCCTAATTTAGAGCAGGCGAGAAATACAGCAGTTGCCCTTTTAAAATATATTTGTGCACAGTTTTTTAAGTACACAATGATCTGATTTGAAACCTACGTAAATAATAACAGTACCGTTACCACGTTCTAGAGCCATCAAAGTATTCTGCAAAGGTATAGTAAGCTATACCTAAAAGTGTGTTTTTAATTTTATATTTAAATTGTTCAACAGGTAAGACCAATGTGGTCTGTGGGATTATATTACAAATAACTTTATTACAAAACCTTTTGTAGGCGAAAGCTTGGTGTGATCAGTATGTCAAAGGATGTCAATGCCTTCAAATATCCTGACAACTAATCCATCCTTCGAAATAAGTTTATCCGTTTGGGTTGCGGAGGTCATATGCCAATCGCTTTGTATAAAAACTGATATTCAGGTAAAAATTTGGTTGGATTAGAAGCCGACCCCACGTCATTTTGGAATAAGGCTAGGTGGAAGAAGAAGACAATAAAAAACCTTTTCTTTTTTCCTTGAGTCGATCTTTCACAAATATGGGAATAAATCACTGCTTAGTATTTGTCGTAATTATTTAGAAATTCTAGTATTAATATTTAGAATTTAATTGTTTCTAAGATTTCATTCAAACAATTTTATCACATCCCATGAATCATGGCAATACCAACGAAAGTCATTTTTACTTCAATGCCCCTCTTTAGGCAGGCTTTCATTTGAGGAATCTTTTGACGTTTATAAATTATTACTTTTAACCAAATTAGTATCCAGTAACCTTTCAAATTAAATACTAACACGACCTTGTAAGTATTTTTTAAAGAAACATCAATATATAGAGTTCTCTTAAGTCATACAACTAACTTGTCCCTCGTAGGAGTCGAACTTACAACTGGCGACACCGTGTCCATTAATACTTTTACTATATAAAATTACTATCAAAAAGCGGCCTGTTTATTTCTGCTTGGATTTTTTTTCGTCTATTTATGAATTAATATGTTCCAAATGAGAACAACCCTTAAAATTTAAGAACATATAAAATAGATAATGATAGTAGATAAAAACCTTAAATTTAAATAAAAAATGTCAACTTCCTTATTTAAATCCCAGTATTTAGTAAGCTTGCCACCGCATAAATCAAATGAGACATAAAATGCACTGTTGCACGATATACATATAAATTGGAACTTTCGATTTTAAAATCACATGCTTAGTTCATCCTAGGCACCCGTACACAAGGCCAGTTATAACTACATTTTTGTAAGAAAAGCAAGTAACTTTTATCTTCACTTGCCATCAGGGGCAAAACAAGGGTTGATGGTTCATAACTTTTAGACTTTTTTGGACCGAAAACACTGTTACAGGGGAGATAGAAAATAGATTTTCCAACCTGATAAAACAGAAAAGTAGTACGAATCATTTAGCCGCTGCATTAATCGGGAAGTAAATCCTGTTCGGATAAAAAACTAGCGTAAAACCAAGTCTGCTAAAGCTTCTTGCCAAAAGCTGCAAATATACATGCAAATTTCCAGACATCCTGGGAGCTTACAAACGAAGTTATCATTCGACATCAAATGAACCATTCGCCTGCAATTTTTTTCTAAAATAAGCTGTCTCTAGTATACCAAATGTTATGCCACTACAAATAGACCAGAACTAAGATGTATATAAGTAAGCTGTTTATATTGTTGTTTGATACGCATGCCTCTATGAGTTTTCTTGTTATCGCAGTTTGTATAATTGCACACATTTTCTAACAAGCGCACGGCTTCCCGTCGGGTTATCTGGGTTTCCTTTTAGCACATGTCAATTAAGGAAAGCAACTGGGGGCGTTTGCAACATCGGATTGTTTTATTCTTTTTTAAGCATTTAATTTCGTTGGAATAATATAGGATTTTGGAAATGTTAGGACTTATATCTCGAAAATTTTTATTGTAGTCCGTGACTTATATTAAGATTTATTGTGGATATTAAGGACTAGCTAGGTCCAAAATACCAGAAATTCCATCGATTCATTTAATATATATTTTTAATTTTCAAGTTAAAATACATTTCATCAGTAATTAGTATCACATATATATAAACATGTGCATTATGACTATTATACAGCCTGGTCAATCACTAGAGTAAACTTATCAATCGACAGCCATGCTATCGATATTTAAATCTATGACTAGTCGTATAAGGACTTAAAGGAAAAAGTCGTGTCGTCCTCGTCACGCACGGCGAAAGCGGCATCACGTATGTATCTCCAAATGAAGCCGCAAGAGTTTCGACATCGGACTTAATTAAAAGAAAACAGGCGCATACGTGCCGGCGCCGGCTGAGGTCGTTGGGAGGTCGGAAAGTATCTTAAATGAGATTTGTTTCAATGTACCATGTAACGGAAAAATACGGTCCTATACTCTTTTAGTAACACGGTTTCTTAGGATGTAGAATTTTTTTTATTGTCTTTTTTAGGATTCCGTATCGGAAAGGTAATCAATGGGACCCTAATACTTAGCCTCATCTGTCCGTCTGTCTGTCAGCGGACTGTATCTCATAATGTGTAGTACCACCAGTCTACCTAGACTGTTGACATTTTCTACAGAATATGTATTTCTGTCACCGCTGTAACAACAAATAATAAAAAAAAAATAAAAATTCAAGGGAGCTCCCCTAGTAGAAACTTTATACCCGCTGAGATAAACATGTTAGGTTGTCTCAAAATTTCAATATACACCTAAATAAATTATAATCTATATATTTCCGTGAATGTGGGCACAAAGGTGGCTATTGTTTATGTTGTACTATATTATGAAACTAGGAAGGTCCACTTGATGTTAAGTGATCCCGTCGCCCATGGCGACACACCTACAAATATTTTATATATATAGCAATATCGATATATTGCTTATTAATGTATGTTATGGATAAAATTAGGTTACAGAAAACATTTATTACGTTTTACTTGGAATTCATTTGATAATCAAATTTATCTTGAACCATATTGAATATATTTATATAAACAGAGCCGTTATTTTTATTTTATTTTTAAAAAATATAGCATTATTAGTATTTAAAAAAATAGGATATAAATTATCAATAGAGAGAAATAAAAATCGTTATTTTGATCTGTTGCTGACAATTCATTGTATTAGTTATTGATTTATTTTCTTAGCTATAGGGCTGATACCAAAACACTCTTTCAATTTTAATAACTCCTTTCTTAACTTTTCAAAGGTATTTATTTCATAAATTTTGCATCAAATGTCTAAACAGAATATATTTCATAATAAATTTATTTTATTATTACTGTATTAAAT
>DWHK01002149.1:0-10249 GCA_018247855.1 Graphium androcles
TCAGGTAAAATTTGGTTGGATTAGAAGCCGACCCCAAGTAATTTGGGAATAAGGCTAGGAGGAAGAAGAAGAAGACTGAAATAAAATGCGTAATATACTATACTATACTACACTAATAGGTAATATTCTTCTTACAGATCTCAGGGTACCTAAAGTCATCTAAAGTCAAACAAGTAATGGCTGATCTGGCCCTGTCTCAGGTATTTCACGTGTTTTATTTTTAACCATACTTTACAGATTTGTGTTTGTACTTATTTACTTATTTTAAATTAAAGGTCGCACACAAATGTGTTACAAATCTATCGAAAAGCGAATACCGAAGACTGGTCATCGGTGCCCAACTCATACGTGATCCAAGTAAAAATATCCTTTATCATAACACATTTAAAGTTTCTTTTTTATTTACCATCGTTTATTTATAGCCTTTCGTGTTTTCAGTTATTTTGTTACTCGACGAACCAACCTGGGACTTGGATCCACTGAACACGTATTTGGTGATATCCATATTATCAAACGCGGCTAAGAAATATGGAACAACTATCATACTTACAATGGAGAAACCGAGATCGGGTGAGGAAATTTTTGTTATAGAGAAAGGTTAAGTACCTCCGTGGCTTAGTTGTATAGGCCTTTGCTTCACCACCGGGGGTCGTGGGTTCGAATCCTGGGGCGCAATGATTATTTGTTGTTGTTTCTTTGTTTGGTTAGGGCAATACAGGCCGATCACCCGATTGCCTGAAAATTAAGATGTACAAAATCGGCTTGTAAATTGCATTGCAAAATGTGCTTCATATTTATTCAGAATTTAGTTTATCCCTTTGGTTTGAGGAGGTGAGATGATAGTCGCTCTGTGTAAAAACTGATATTAAGGTAATATTTGGCCAGATTATATAGACCCCAAGTAATTTGGGAAATAGACTAAGAGGAAGAAGAAAGGTTAGCAAGCGAGCAGACGGAGACAACATGTGTAGTTGGATAGAGCAGGTAATTGGGTAGTATTAGCCAGGACTATATCAAGGTTTCAGGGTGGAAGAGAAGAGGGAGGGTTGAATAATCTTTAACTTCGGATTGTTCAGCTAATGCTACGTTCACGTTTCACAAATTTATGATAATACATTTATAGTCACTAATTTATTTAAATACACGGTGTATTAAGTCGTACCTGAGTATTTGCTAAAGTTGTTGGCTGCAGTGAACACATGGCAAGATGAATATAATCAGTGCCGGAACTAAGGCATTGCCCAGGCAATGGGCGCTGACTCTGAATGTGCGCAGACATTACCAGATATTTCTATTTCATTGCAACAGCTGGATGAGATTAAAATGCTTACACCGGGCGCAAAAACCTAGTTTCGGTACTGCAACTGATTAGATGATTGTATTTTTTGAGTTTAACTCACGCATACACAGATGTTACGATGCAAAGGTGAAAGAGTAGAGAGCAGGCGGCTATAAATTGAGGCAATTATCCTAAACATAAGTTAAAACGTAAAACCAATTGTCAATTCGATCGATTCTGGATGATCTGCTTCACTTTAAATCAATTATGTTGCTATTTGAGTAAATTTTTAAACCTTTTTTTTTAAAAACGCTGCCTTCTCTACAATCTCTATGGCTTATGTTGCAAGAAACAATTATGTGTGGGCCATACAAATAATTGTTTCGGGTGGGAATTGAACCCACGACTTGCGACGCCGAAGGCGGCTTTGGTGTCGCGGGGCACCAACTGGTCATCATCTTACTCTCTCTTTTATTATCTTTTCTTTCTCTTCTTACACTTTACCATCAAATTTGCTATAGCTGTCTTCAGTACATGTATTAGACACTTATTTTTTGTTTCAGACGTGTTCCCATTCTTAGACCGCGTGGTGTACTTGTGCCTGGGTGACGTGGTCTATGCTGGACCCACAAGGAACCTTTTGGATTACTTCGGCAGCATCGGCTTCCCATGCCCTCAGTTGGAGAACCCCTTGATGTACTACTGTAAGTAATTTTTAAGTTAAAATAATTAATTTTTTAAGTTAAAATAAGTTGTACTGACAATAAATTTCATTTATATAAAGTCAAGACAGACATAAGAAGCAAAGAGTGTACACAAAATGTTACAATGACGATTTTAAATAATTGTAATTAATATTGCGTGCCGCGGTAGCTCAGTGTTCGGGCGGTCGCCTTCAATTCAGTTCACTCGAGGCGAACAAGCCAAGCCCCGGTGACAGCACTAATGACTTAATTACAATTTTAAGTGCTGATTTACTAAGTGTTCAGTGGTGAAGGAAAACATCGTGAGGAAACCTACATGTCTAATATGTGAAGATCGGCTATCCGCAGAGGGGCCGCGTGGTGGACTATGCCTTCTGTCTAGAGGAGGCCTTTGCCCAGCAGTGGGACGATTTCAAAATAGGCTGTTACTTTACTTCTTTGCTTTATATTGTGTAAGCTTTATAAAATTTTTGCCAATGGTAATTCAAACAATTACCAGTATTATTTTTTATAAAATGTGCTGTAAAAGTAAATGTAATAGCACTAATCTTATTATCTAATTTCCAGTGTGCCTATCAACAGTAGATAGGAGGTCTCGGGAGCGTTTCATTGAGTCCAATCACCAGATCGCTGCATTGGTAGAGAAATTCAAGCTTGAGGGTCAGGGCATCATGCAGGGCAATATGACAGAGCACAGCCGAATCATAAACCCCAATAAGATACAGATGAACTATGGCAAGCCAACAGGAATTAAAGTCATATGGATGTTGTATTTGTAAGTGATTTTGCGTTTATATCTCTATACAGGTAAATTACATTAACATGCATTTTAATGTCTTTTTCTTCCTCCTAGCCTTATTCCCAAATTACTTGGGGTCGGCTTCTGTTCCAACAAAATTTTACCTGAATATCAATTTTTACACAGAGCGACTGGCATCTGACCTTTGCAACCCAAAGGGATGAACTAAATTCGAAGGATGGATTAGTTGTCAGGTTATTTGAAGGCACTGATATCTTTTAACGATTGTCAAAGGTCTTCTTGACAACCGGAACCAATTTTTTACATGCCCATCCGACGCATGGATCATCTTAATTTTCAGGCAATCGGGTGATCGGCCCGTATAGCCCTATTCCAACTATGAAACAACAACACAAAGTCATTGTCCCCCCGCGGGATTCAAACCCACGACCTCCGGCTTGTAAAGCAAGGGCCTACACCACTAGGCTACGGAGGCAGTTTAATACCTTTTTTATATAGTGATAAAATAATCACTTAATGTCCCAAAGGTTTTGCATGGACACAGTTTTTAGTACTACTTGATGATTTACTCCAATAAACAGGACATGTCTCATTTAGTCTGGCTCTGCTGTATATTATTTAAGTTTAATATTTTAAAACCCAATTGATACTAACTGTAATATTTAATAATTTAACGCGATTTGTATTGGTTACTCAATATATCAACGTTACCAATACTGTGTGAATTGATTAAACTAGGGCATTTTGTATTTGATAATCCGTTCAAACGCACGTACATAGGAAAACATGTAATGCAAAAATTTCTAATTGCGCCAAAATTTCAGTGGGCGTATTATAACGTGCTTAGCGAATACGCAAATGTTGGCGCATTACTCGAAATATTACCGTAGCACCCATTGAAACGTGTATCAACTCATCGTAATTGTGTCGGTATTAAGTGCTACGCTCTCGTAGCTATGATGTAGCGCACTTTAAAGTTAACAAAACGCTCACGGGTTCCGCGGTGTTTTGTAGGCATTAATAAACCCAATGTCAGAAGGGTGGGCTCTTTGGAGCGGTAAACAGCAACTACATTACGGGCCGGGTTGCCCTTAATTCTGTTATGTGACGTCATTGTTCACGACGTCACCCCCGGGATCGTTTGCGGGAGCGTGATGAATTGACAAGATTTTCCGTGAAACACACTCCTGGTTAATATCATCATTAGGCAGCCACTGGAGTATGCTCCTTCGCGAAGCAGTAGGCGTGACATACAATAACATGATTTTAATGCATTTTCATTAGCTTCCCTTTTATAAAACTATATTTTACTACGCTTTTACGTATAAAATGTGATCCGTTGACTCTATTTATATTCAGTAGTAGACGTCTACACACGTCTACACACGTCTACATACTAACAATTATTGAATTTATAAATGTATGGGAATAAATATTTAAAACCTGATGAGAACACAAAACTAAATACGAATAAATTTACGGTACTTTTCCCTATTGAGTTAAAAATAACCGACTGAAATATAAATTTACCCAATCGTAGACACGTGCGTTTATTAAAAGTCATGTGGCTTGTAAAGTAATTGTAGAAGTTCTGCTTCGTGACTTTGCCTATGTGAAGCTTAATATAACATTAAAATGATAAAAATTATTTCTGAGGTCGGTTTTTTTTATATACTTCTACTCCAATCTAACTTCTTTATCTCCGTGAATACTGCATTAAGATCAGTTTTTTTTTTCTTTTTTTTTATAGGAAAGGTTGGCAAGCCAGCAGACGGTTCACCTGATGTTAAGTGATCCCGTCGCCCATGGACACACACATCTTAAAAGTTGCGTGTGCGTGTGCGTGCACAGACAAAAATTTGAAAATTTTATGTTTACTGTACACCAAACACTGTTCCCGTTTTTTAATAGGTGTCGATTATGATAAAAACAAATAATATATAAAATATATGTCGTCATTTAAAAATAAAGCATGGGTTTATAACAACAAAGGGATATAATATCATTTCGTATTACATTTGATATTGTAGTTACATGAAATGTGGTTAGATCTGACAATTAATTCTAGACACATGAGTTAGTTACTAACATGCGTCTATTCAAGACTGACTACAAAGCAACTGATTTGAATACTATAAAGCAGGAGCTACTAGCTAATATAATAAGGTCATGTTATTACGTAAAACTTGAATATTTAATCCTTCTCATTATTTTCCTTCAATATATTAATATGTCTATCAAAAGAAAGTCTTATTTTGCTAGTTTCTTTTGATTATTACTAGAAAATGCTAGATCGTGATAATTATGCAAATTTAATTCTATTGAATTGACTCTTGGTATTTTACTTTGCGTAATATTCACGTAAAATTGACCATCGTCGCTAGAAACGAGTAATAGGACACTTTAAATTCCATGGCATTTGTTACTCCGAGTTCAGAGCAGGAGTATTGTACATAACTCGCTGTGCATAGAGCACACTTTAGGGAAAAAGTCAGGGACTTATTTAGAAGTGACTAATCGGCCACTTTGAATTCCAAGGAATAACGAACTTTAAGATTGGAGAGGGTCAGAGTATCCGTCTGATATTGGAGGCGGTACACAAGAAATACCTGACTATCATACTAGGATGCGGCTAATCGGCTACTTTGAATTCCAAGTCATTTCCGACTCTATGATTAGGGGTAGACCATCGTACATTAGCAGCGGTGTAATACGTTCACGTTATAGGGACCGCGCACGTAAAAGCAAACTAGGCATCGAAAAAAAATCTAACCGTCTCACTGGGAAACGACTAATCGACCAATTTCAATTCCAAGTCTTTTCTGGTTCTCTGGTGGGGAAGGCCATCGTACATTGGCGGCGGTGTAAAAGGTTCACGTTAAACGGACCGCGTGGCGTAAAAGCGAACTGAGCGTCCGAACAGTAAACCTTCACGCGGAACGTGAGCGCTAATTAAAATAGAACAGGGCACGGTGTTTGTGCTGCGTTTATTGACGGACGCGGGCATCACGCCCACGCCACATCCGGTGCGTGGCGATCGCAAATGAACTTTTTAATTTGGAACGCTTTTGTACACTATCGGGTTTGAGCGCGTTTGCATTTTAGGCTGGTGAATTAACATTGAAAGCGCTGGATAGTTAATGTTATGAAAACGTCCTCTAACGATATAATTCAGTCTGAATTTGGTTTTTTTCCGGTAAAATTAACCGAGCAAAGTTTGTTAAAAAGGCGGTAGTTAAATACATAATAAATTTCAAATTTCTCAATGTATTGAAGATTGTAGTACTTTAATAGTTTAAGTACTTTAATATTAAATACGAGAAAATGGTTTAACGTCATATAGTTATTTATTATAAAAATATATCCTTTTCCTAGTGATTAAATTATTTAACAAATGCAAAGCACTAAAGTCCATTAATTTGTTTTCGGTGACCCACCCAACGATCGATGGTAAGCAAAGACCTCAGGACTATTCCTGAAATACTAAATTCCAAACGAAATATCGTAGTAAAACCGTTATCAGTTGTTTTAATCATTATTTAGCATGGACCCGTATGGTGGTCATAGATCAATAAATTTTGCACTTAAGTAGACGATGACGTTTGTAAGACCGATATATAAACATGAATTTTTTTCAGACTGGTTATGGATGCTAGCTTGAGTATTTACGGTTGAATACAAAAAAAGATTTTTTTTACTTATTTTTCTTATATGTATACATATTAAAACCTTACGTGATAAATTATAAAAAAAATATGGACATGAAAATTAGACGGTATATTTTCGTCACTGCTGCTGCAGCTTCGGTTTACATCATACTTCCATTTTTTATTCTGTCCTTAATACAAAAATATTAGTTGATCAGGTTTCATGATTATTAAATAGATTATTAGCTTATTTATGACAAACGTTCGCCCGCGAATTCGTTCGTATAAATATAGATATACTTAAATTTTTTCAGGATTACATTTTATTCCCAAATCCATCCTCCTTTCAAATCTTATTAAATCAAATATTTTTTTATTCGCATAGACGCTTGCTCGTACTTTTGAAAGGCCAACATACATATGAAAACAATTGCAACTTCAAAATTAAGCTACCACCGGCTCAGAAAGAAACTTAACAGTATTAGAATACATCTAATTCGTGTTGCTTTTTGAGCGTCAATAGTATTAATTCCACACATTTGCGTCATTAAAATATTCCACAATCGTACAATAAGCGTTACTTCAAACTTTCTACATTTAATTTTGCATTTAAAATCATCAAGCGGCAGCCTTAAAGTCGATTGTGGAATTTTGTTATACATATACATTACTTTTAAGTTTTTGCTTATCAAGTTATCCCTATTTCTTATATTTAAATCATATCTATCACCGTTTTTTAAAAATAGTTTATGTTTTACCGGACTTACAGAATATAGCTGAATATGCTATAAACTTATTTTTTTAGACAACACGCTGCCAATTTTTCACGTCTGTCTATAAAACGAGTTGTAATGTTGGATGACCACCTCGAAGGTAATCTATACATTGGATACGATATTTTTATTCCTGACATAAGGTACCCAACGTATATTCCTCTACACATGACAACGTGTATGTAAAAATGATGATCTGTTGAATAAGACGTGAAAGACTAAAAAATTTTCGAATTTAAAATATCAGGATTATCGTGAACTATGTACACGCTCATACGTAGAGGTATATCACTCCGTAATATCGATAAGGCCAGCGCAATCACGGACGGCATTAACACCCCATCCGCCAAGTCGGCCATGTAATCCCCGATTCGGAGGTGCCAACCGCAGGGCAAACGTGGCTGATTGTCATCGCCGTCTCGGCCGCCGCAAGCAATCGCCCGCCACCGCGAGCCCACCGCAAACTGCTTTTCGTGTTTAATCGCGTTTCGCGCAATATCAGCCGGATGTGACGTTGCGGTCATGACGTCCACGGCTTGGCTTAAATGAAAATTGTTGTTGTGCGTTGCGTCTTTAAGCTGACTAAAGGTAGACTAATACGCACTCAAATAAAATTCAGTGTATAGCTTTTGATATGAAACATATAATACGGTATATAGATTTTTAAATCAAATTATAATAAATGTTTATTACATAAACAATCATTTTTTCACCTTTTAATTAAAAAATCTGAATATTTTATTACGCAATATTAATTTCCTTTAATAAACAATCCTTTTATGTATATATATTTAGTCGGATAGTCGGACTCACGCACCAGGGAATCCGTATAATACAAATTTCCTATGTTTCTTTAAATACCGTAGATTTCCTGTTACAAATAGGAATAGTACTATTTTCTATATTTTTTTTCAGTACTTTTAAGTCAACTAACTTCACAGATAAGGGTTAATTTTTGCCATAATATATCTCGCTTAAATGTTAAAACTTGTACTTATACTTTATTTAAGTACTAGCTTTCCATGCTTTTTTTTAACTGTCATGAAAGTACGTTTTATTGAAACTTTATGCTTAGCTTAACTGGTCGACTACATTAGTTCGACATAAGCTAGTGACAAAAACTCAAAGTGGTCGTCGAGAATAAACGTAGGATTTTATATATTATGGAATATTATAACAATACAATATTCCGTCTGCCTGCATCTTACGGTGTACATTCTTAGAATAATGCAGTTACTAGTTTCTACTAGTTTCAATGTCTTTTTCTTGATTTAGCATAGTATTATTTATACCGACGACGCAGAACAACATCATCATACATCTCGATATTGCCGGTCTATCTGATGCGACCTATCAATTTTCTAGACTCCCACCGTTGCCTCATATTTCGTGCTTCAACTCGATGTCAAAGTGATGAACTAACGTGTGCCGACGTGCATTCTTTACAACTATCAACATAAAATAATTATATAAGTGAAGGTATTTTCTCCTTGATAAGTTTTGATTTTAGATTTTCTACTAATCAATAAACTTTAATATCGCACATACTGCTACTTCCATAATTTTAGATCAGGGCGATTTTTTTAGTTTCGTTTATAACTTAATCCTCTCAATTAGCAGCCATCTGGTTAGGCCGATTTCGATTAAAATATGTTTTTGTATTTGTCCCTGGATAAAAATTACAAGGAGACACGGTTGGTGGCGCTGCACTCAAGTTTTAAGAATTCATTTGGTCTCCCTTTTTAACGAAAATTTGTATACAGCAAACCTCCTAATAGCGGGCTATCGTTTGGGCAGGACGTCTAGTGGATCTAACATACTTGACTTTTTTAAAATCTATGTAAAATATTTACAACAGATCGAACGCGATATGCTTCTGCCTCCAGGCCAATTTCCAAAGGACACGTCCTGACGCGATACATCAGCGTACTATTGGCACGGTCTCACCCCCTGGCCGTCCCCCTTTCCCCCATTTGCATGTAAATTGAATAACGACGTGGCAGAGCTTTGGCCGGCGTGTTCTCTTCGACGGCGTACGTTCTCGAAAGATGCTCATATGTCCTCCGCTTCGCTTCTCTGTCCTCTATTTGTGGGTTTTTAATAATTAATGATGTTGATAATTTTCATTCCGCTCTAGTACTGTATAAAATAATGATTGATAATTATGTATGAAAAGAATATAAATAATATAATGATGGTCACACATGTATTTTAAAAGCTATTGGAAGTATATCCAAGATAATAAGAATAGATAGAAAAAAGAAATTAGAGACAAGCTATTATTTAAAGGTACATGATTTATCGTTTAAAATAAAAACCTATTATACAATTTTAGGCGAATGAGCATATGAGTACATAAATTATTATAATACAAACCAAAAAGAAGATAAAACGAAGAAGCATAAAGTAAATATAGCAAAGTAACAAATTTAGAAATATACCTATTACTTTAATTTTTATTTCGCTCATTAAAATTACCCTAATGGTTTCTGCCATGTTGCTGAAAGTACCCGAAACAACAAACAAAAAAGGAACAACAAAATTGTTGTTCTCTTATTACGACGAAATCGCACATTTCCGGTTTGAGCACAAAACGCGAATGAATACGCGAACTCGGATAAAATAGTTCATAATACTATTATAACACTTACCGGTGTTAAGAGCATTAGATGTAACCTCCCTCTAAATAATATATTACATTGAAACGGGCTTAGCTGTGTTACATGAAAGGTGACGGGCCTCCGAGGCTTTGAGGTTATTTTTGTGTTCCGCTTAAGTAAGGCCTTTAGAATTTCTAAGACGATTACACGCGTATGCCTATTACAATATCTGTTAAGAGTTCTCTCAAAAGATTTCGCAGACGGGCTCAGGTGGACTTTGTTTAAGCGCTATCTAAAATTATTAAAGGATATTAGAAATAAATCAAAATTCATAACGTTATCTATTCGTTTTCATTCATATTTATAGTTTAGTAACACTTAATGAACTTTGGTATTAAATCGATGATAGTTCAATTGATGGCAGGCATAAATTCAATACTAGAAATAAGGACAATCTTATTACCCCAAGCTTTCGTCTACAAAAGA
>DWHK01002150.1:0-10248 GCA_018247855.1 Graphium androcles
ATATATATACATACATATATGTACTTTTACACTTAATACCGATATTCTGAATTGCAATGTTAACAGTGGTGGCTTGCATGTGCATTTTTGTATCAATTTGTTTTGAAATTTTGCTAATTGGTTATTAAAAATTAATTAGAGAAGACTATTACATATCAATGATTTAGACATATTTGTAGAATTGATAAATGTTACAAAATCATTTTTTTTGGTATTTTTTATATAATGCTAATGTTTTGTTTAATTTTCCCAAGCCAATAAGAATTTTGATAAATTTAAAGATTCATATCTTACAAACTTTATTACCGAGTTTTCCCCCTCGAGAAGGTGTTTATTATATGGGTCCTCCCCCTCCCCCGCGTTAATTTCGTGACAAAAATTGGAAATTCAACCCTGTCTGTCTAATAAAATCTATTTGTTATGAGATATCTACCTTATTCCATTTTTTAATATCTATCTTATTTGTACAGTATTATTACCATATAAATAAAATCTATATATGTTTTTATAGAAAAGCTTTAGTTTTAAAAGGCTTTAAATTTTTAACCAACTTCAAAAAGGAGGTTATATGTTTGATGGGTATGTTTTTTTTAGGTATGTTCATCATTTTCTCCATCATTTGTGAACCGATTTTATAATTGTTTTTGTTGTAAAAGAGATATCTTAAAGGTGGTACCATAAAATCACTTAAGTGGTTTGTTTTTTAAATCAAAATAATGGAAATAATATGTCACAAAAGCACACTTTTAAGGCACTTGAAGTCGCTTTTTTGTAATTTTGTGTCAAAATAATTATGTATTTCTAGATGGGCTGTCAAAGCCCAGTGCACAAAATATTTTTAGGTATCAGTGTCAATCTGATTGACATTGGACATTTATATAATGTGTAAAAAGTATGAATTTTACTATATTATGCATTTTCTTAAAAAGGGCAACTGAAAAGTAACTGGTTAAAAAAAATAAAAACCGTTACTTGTCATTCCCATATGTATGGATTGTTAATAAAAAAAAATTAAGGTTAATTTTTTTTTATACCCAAATAGTTTTCACACATTATAATGGCAATTAATGTATGTTTTTTAGACATTTATATGGTTATGATATAATAAATATATAAAAATTTTATTAACTGCTTATTTTATTAACTGTTTTACAAACTAGAGGTCACAGGTTCGAATTCCCTTGCAGGGACAATAACTTTGTGTCATATTTCTTAGTTGGCTTGGCAATGCAGGCTGATCATGTAATTGCCTGATAATTAAGATTATCCATCCATAGGATGGGCATGTAAAAAGTAGGTCCTGTGCCTAATCTCTCTCCGGCCAAGTTGGGTATCCATCTCATCGGGCTATGAGAGTGAAGTGAAAGAATTGAAATTCGGTCAGGAGGACATCACACAATAATTATCACAAATATTTTAGTGCATTTTAATATCTTATTATATCATGTTGCCTATAAGCAGGTAATGTAGACTATGCTTGTCAGGGAGGCAAAAGTTTAGGCAAATTATCTTTCGTATCTATTTGGCCCACTTTGTCAGATTACATAAATAATATTTTTTTTTTACAATCAGAATTCTAGTTAACTTCACCTATAGTAACATAGTAACGTAGGTTAGTGTATAACCTAGTTTGTTACCCAAAAAAACAGGAAATAATAATAAAAACTTTAATGGGTTCCATAGCTACTTCTTTAACATAAGAACAATAGTATGTTTTTTATCTCCATTTGTTATAATTTTCTTATAATGAAGCCTTACAAAATAAAATGATCATTGATTTTAAAATGTATAACTTAGGAAGATATTTTATAGATCAGTTACTTTATAATATGTATTGTGTATGTTGTATGTATTGTATGTTATTCAAAAAAGGTCGTATATTTTTGGATGTGATGACATATTGCAGCAGTAAGCAACTCCATTTCGACTCCATCTAGTTCGACCGTGGCCCAAATTTACGTCATTCGCTGACGTCACACCATTCAATGCAAACGTTTCATTTGAAATTGTAATCCCGCATATGTGTAAGCACGGCAGCACACTACGTTTTTATACCCCATTGTCCCTTCTTCCTTTAAATATATGTAAGCAAATAAACAATTTACTGCATTGGTCTGTACACACAAAATGGTTAAATTTTTGCAAATAATTTGAGTAAGGTTTGATTTGCTATAAATGTTTTATTATAAGTTAATTTGGGGGAATTTTTTTTCCTGAAGATACCTTATATTTTGAAATCCGTGTATAAGTTAAGACAATGCTTTTTTGCAGTCGTGTGAAAATTAACCAGACAAATAATAAAACAATGACTGATTCCCACCCCTTAGCTTGAACTGACGCGATTTTTATATCAGCAACAAAATCTTCACAGTTTGGTTTTTGTAATCATGTAGCCAATCGTGCAAGATGTGGATAGAAATCTTGAATATTGTTCTCTTGCTTGCAAGAAATGTTATAAATAGTGTCTTACATTTGACCAAAAATTATATCGTTAATATAAATAAATCTAGAACTATTGGACCTCGCGATAATTTAATATGTTGAAATTATTTCACATTTAGAGTTCAGTTCAGAAGTTTATGACATATTAAGAAAATATGGCTCTTTAATATTTTTTTTTGAATCGGTTTATTTTTGTCTTCAATAAAATTTATTATCATACTCTGTACTCATATGTTAAAGATAATTTTTAAGACACGTCACATACACAGGACGTAGTAGACTTTTTTCAAAAGAAGTTTTTATTGCTTTGGTATTGTATGAAGATATTTGACCTTGCCTCTTGCACTGGCTTTAGCAAAGGCATGAAAACCAAATAGAAATGAATTGATCTTTCGAATTAAACATGTAACCCTATCCATGGTATTCACTGGCGTATGATGGGGTACCAAATACATACATTACGGGTACATTCCGAAATGTGCTACGTAGTAAAGTAGCAATACTGGTGCTACAGTGCAGCGCACCTTTCCCGGGAAAAGATTAAGCCATACGTTGATTAATGCTGCAGCTACATTTGAATTTACCAGCGCTGCTAATTGTAGTGCATTTCGGAATATGCACAACATGGACACGCATTAACCCTCATTGAAACGGAAAAGCGACATCATCGCATGCTTCATTTTCACACATCGCTTTTACTCCATCATTGCAGGCGACAGCTTGCTCCGCGAGACGTATTCAGTTACGGTGCTAACAACGGACCTTTCAAAGAAGTGCGGTCTGGGAGGGGCTGATTGCACGGTCTCGCTATCGGGGACTGGGTTGCTGGTGGCGAAACCCCGGCTGGCTGTGCTGCTCCCCTGGGCCCATCTCACCGACGCCCGACTGTCGCACGGTGGAACTTGCGAGCTCGTGGTGCATAGGTTGGTGTGTCAATACCACACACAGATTAAATAGCTAGAAATAAGGACAATCTGATAACACCAAGCTTTCCTGTACAAAAGACTGTTTTAATTACGAGGAAATTAGTAAAAACACCACTTTCTTTTCCCATAGAAACCACGGAGTAAATGAAACATGTCTCAAGCTGTCAAACATTTACCGTCAACGGAAACAATTTATTTTTTCCATTGGCGCGCAATAACTTTTGAGTACAGTAAAAATTCGGTTGAACGTGCTAATCTTTGGAACTCCTGGTTAGAATTGTAAATTTCTTTTAGTGTTGGAAAACCCATTCATCGAGGAAGGCTATATAACTGGACTATATAACATCACGCTACAACCAATAAGAGCGGAGCTTGAATGAAAAATGTCGCAAAAACGGAAAAATTTATTAAAAAAAATTTTATGTGACGTGACGAAGTTGCGCAGGTCTGCTAGTAGATGTATAATAACAGTGCCCAATCGGCCTCTACGTGGTTAATCGGTTCAACTTTACTGCGCACAATTTGCTGCCGTGTACTGGTGTTCAGGCTATCAGGCTTCCTTTATTTCAAACCATAATTACGCCCATTTTCATTTATTTCATTTCGAGAATCATCATATTAATATCTTCATAGTAACATCGTGTTAAAACATTGTCGTTGCTAATTCATTGACTACTCATAATACACATGTAACACTATTTAATTTGTACTAAATGTTGTCTGCAGTCTCACTCGCAAATTTAAGATATTTTTTTTATTTAATTGACATTTTTTTCTAAAATAACAATAACCTAATTTACTCCTTACATCATCCGCTAGTCTAAGTCCCGGAGATTTCGTAGACAGACAGACAGACAAAAATTAAAAAAAAATGTTTATTAGTACCGTATTACTTTCATGTGTAATTTGTAAAAAGCTTTTATTTTGACATTACAAACAGACACTTCAATTTTATTTATATGTATAGATGTGACGTATTAATGTGGTTAGTTTGACGTATATTTGCAGGAAATTACGATGTTTCTTTAACAACAAATGTTGTGCCTCTGTAATAGGATTTGATAATACGATTGTTCTGTTTGACATTTTTGCATTTGAACAATAATAGCATTTAAGGCAATTTTATACAGGGTCAGTAACTGACGTCAGTCGGCTGTCGCGTCAGTGCTGACAGTACAATTTATACGATGGCAGTGCCAGGTCAGCACTGACTCGGCAGTCGACTGGCGTCAGTTACTGACTCTGTGTAAAATTGCCTTTAAGGTAAATGCTCTCTTAATGATTTAGGTATGAAGTCATTTTGTCGGAAAAACTACATTATGTTGTTTTATCAAATCGACTAAAAGATTGATACTATGATAATATTTTGGTGGCCTTCGTGGTCTAGTGGTCCAGAGCCTTGCTTTATGAACTGGAGGCCGCGAGATTGGCCCGCAAGGGGACAATGACTTTGTGTCGTTGTTTTTCAATCGGGTTAGGGCAATGCGGGCTGATCACCCGCTTGCCTGAAAATAGAGATGATCCATGCGTTGGACGGGCATGTAAAAAGTGGCTCCTGCGTCTAATCTGTCTCCGGTCGTGTCGGATATTCGTCCCATCGGGTTATAAGAGTACTGGCCGTCGTGGTCGCAATTCAGGCAGGAGGTCATTACTATTTTAATTTAATTAATAAAATATGGTATGTCTGATAAATAATTAGTTACATGAAACAATTTGATATTCCACACGTTGTTCCGCCTGCAAATAACTACTCGTGACAATGGATGTTGTGCGAAGGCGTCTAGACTAATGTTGACTTTTTTTATAGATCAAACGAGCATACGGTTTGCCTGATGTTAAGTGACCCCGTCGCCCATGAACACACACAACATCCGTAGACTTGCGTGTTCGTTGGCAGCCTTGGAAATTGAAATAAAACAAGTTAAAGGGTAGGATTGGTTAGGATTATATTAAGGATTTGATTGATTTTGAAAGGAGCGGGAAAAGAAGGTGTTAGGAATGGACAAACGGCAACCATGAAAGCTAAGCATACTTTATTTTATGTGGCTCTGTGAAGGGCGATGGTACTTCCCCGGGCGAGGCAGCCTTATAAGTCTAGCAAATGCTGTATTAAGGATGTTATGCTCTACCACCTTGAAAAACACCTGCTTGCACAAATGTACCGTTCTAATTGGTATATTACTTTATCTTTCGGAATATATCCATAATCGGAATTCTAATTTATATCTAATATTGTATAATCCATACTTATATAATAATGCTGAAGATTTTATTTGTTTGTTATATGTGCTAATCTCTGGACATACCAGTCGTAGCTAAAAAGTCTTAATACCAGTCAAAAACTCTTTTTGCATGTATTTATTTATTTATTTATTTAAACTTATGTACAAAGTAGTACAATGGCGGACTTAATGCCAATGGCATTGTCTCCCAGTTAACCTTTAGGTAGTCTACAGAATATTAGGTCGGTGCACTGATACAAATTTTTATAGAAAAAAAAATTTTAAACTTTTACTTTTAGGCATCCTAATTTCGACAAGTGGCTTATTACTCAAGCAAACGGATTGTATTAAAAAAGATAAATGCGTAATCTCATAACGATGAAGAGGATATTGAAGAGTTCTGCGATGAACGAAAGTCATGTCATACAGACATTTATGAGAAATAATTTAGGCTGTTTAGCATCACGCCACGACTCGTAGGAGCTGAGTTGAGATTAATAATGCGGGTGAAGCCGCGGAGAATAGTTAGTTTTGTAATAAAACTATTTTATTATTTGTAAAAATATTAATTGTAGGAGGAAGTCCTATGTGCTCATAGAATACGTTATATTGATTACTTGCACATTTCTTGATCTCTCCTCTAATATAAGATTGACGATTGGGTTATAAAATTTTGTAAAAAAATGACAGCTTATTATATATTAGTATTATTACAAATTGAAAAAGTATTCCAATTTATATAAATTGATAACTGACGATTTACAACAAGTAGAAAAAGATAAAATAATAATCAAAATTAAACAAATACGACGCGGATTTTGAAGATAATTTAAAGTATTTTAAGCGTATACATCAGAATTACACATAGACTATAATCCAGAGAACACTTCGTCAACCTTTTTTCAACCGACTTTAAAGAAAAGAGGTTCTGAATTAGGTTGAATTTTCTTTTTTTTTATGTTTGTTATTTCGAAACTCCTTCATATAGAGATATAGACCTATTTTGTATTTTTACTTTCGGATTGGTTGAGAAAAAATGTACTACGATAGTTCACTTCTAGGGAGTATGGAGTTTTGTAATTTTATGTGAAAATAATGCTTGTCGTCATTTTCTGTTTTGAGTTAAATTTTTTTAAATAATGTAACCGTCAACACTTTCGGGTTGCGACCTCAAAAGGAATAAACGGAACCCTTATAGAATCACTCGCATATTTGTCTGTCCGGCCGTCTGTCACAGCCAATTTGCTCCGAAACTAGTGAATCGATTGAGTAATTTGGAACACATTGTAAGTCGACTACCCAAGCTGTGTAATATCAAAATTGACCATTCCCCCCCTCTCTTATCTCCGAAACTATTCTGCCTAAAATTTTGAAAGAAATACAAAAAAATAGTTTTTTACCTTTAGATTATAGAAAGAGAGATTTATTACAAATTTCCTATGTTTAATACCGTAGAAATGAGAATTTTGTGATACTTAATATAGGAAATTTGTTATTACGGAACCCACGGTGCGCGAGTTCGATTCGCATTTGGTTTTTTTCTTTAATTATATTCTTATTGTTTCATAGTCTTGTTTGCACAAAGTGACAAGGAAAAATAAGATCGATAGCCTCCACACTCATAGTATGAAAATGTAGGTAGTAGTAGGTGAAAAATATTCAAGTTAAGTTAAACAGCATTATGCTAATTTTAAAAGTAATATTTACGACAATGAACCCGTTAACATATACTATATTTATTCATTCGCCATATCCCTAACGTCATTTCTACGACGCAAACATGTTTATTTTCCTTCCTTCGCGACAAATTCTTTGACAATTATTCATATTGTTATTTAAAGTACTTTCCGCACAGAAAATAGTAAGGGATTTAATAGCTATTAGAAGTAGAACGACTATAGGTCAACATTTGTAAATGGCGTTTTAAGACTGTGTGGTGCCGCAGTCATATTTGTTTTTAAATATTAGTGCGGTGCGTTCTCCAAGGAGGTTTAATATTTAATTGTTTTCGAATTTGTTATAAGGGTATGGGATATTTAAGATTCAAAATGGTATGGAGTGGCAAGAATTGTTCATGAGAAATATATTCTTACCATTTACAATTTTATCCAAGGCTAGCAAAGTAACTAGAACTCTTTGACTTTTGTAAGAGCCTTTATTTGAAGTGATTTGACCGGTTAAATTATTTCAGCCGGTTAGCTAACAAACTGAATAACCTGGTCAAACTTTATGGCCAGTTTTATCGGCAAACTTGTACTATACTTAGTAGTAATAAGTGTCGTTTTCGTTCAGTGCTTTCAGACACGGCGGCGGCCTGGTTGAGCTGAGCAGCCCTCAGGCGGGTGAATTGGTGAACGCGGTCAAAGGCGCCCTGCGGCCCGAACCACCCACCACTCCCCCGACACCCACAACGAGGACCAAATTTAGCAGGAGCGAAGGGGATCTGAGGCCGCGCTCCACTGACGACACTGGTACACAACTTATTATCCTATACTAGCTGCGCCACATGGTGTCACCTGCCTCATAATTAAGAGACCTTAATTTATTCCGCACGAATCTGACTATCATATACAAAAAGATTTTTTTTATTGCGAATGGAATATTCAGAGATGAGCCCGTTTAAACAAACAAACAAAAAATGCAGCTTTATTATATATGTGTAGATTGATAATAAGTTTTAGAAATCTTAAACCTAGCTACGTAATAATCATGGTAGGAAAATGTATGAAAAAATTCTTAGTGGCGCCTTTCATTTGATACACAATGCGTTTTAAAAAAGTTTTTCAACGCTTGATTTTATTCATATCGAGGGTGCAATACTTAAGTTAGTATTATATCACATAGCCTATAATCAGCCACCAAGACGCTTTTGAAGATGCCTCATTTTTTAAATTATAATAAGCAGTGAGATGTTATGATATGGGAACAGATTTTTTTTGACGTGATAACGTCTTATAGATCCATGAACACTTAACATCAGGTGACCCATCTACTTACTTGCCACCTTTTGTCTATAAATATTTTTTATTGAGTCCCTACTACTTTTTGGCCCTTTGAAGTAGTTAGGGTAAGTTAACTTTATGGAACAATTTTCTTTTATCTCCGCAGAAGAAGCTCGACGCACAAGTTGGTACAGCGGACCTTCGGAAGTCTCACTGGACGACACTGATCTCATCATGTCTAAGGTAATCTGAAGGATGCAACATTTATTTAATAATTGATCGAACGAGTGAGGTTTACAATTACAGTTGGGGCGAAAACGCATTTCGCAAACGCATTCTTCCAATTTGAAATTTCTCTCAGTTGAAAGCCCATTCATCTAAGAAGGCTTAAGGTTATATAACATTACGCTACAACCAATCATTTACCTGTGCTGTGTTAACTGTTGAAATGACAATTTAAGCCCATCTATGGATCTCATTACTGGACTTCCACATATATGGGTTGAGCGGTAATTCTTGAAACCTAGGTTGAAAAACCTCCATTTTCTCTAATTCTAGTTGGAATTTTGTATAACGCCAATTAGTTTCATAATTAACATAGATTTTTGTAATTTCTAACACTACTTACACTTGACTTTGAATTGCATTGCAACTGTGCAATGAGAAATAATATGGGTTACCTAAAACTTACCTTTTATTTTCTGATTTATAAAAAATAAAACGATTGCTGCATTTAATATTATATTTTTATATATATGATAAAATAAAAACAAGTGGCATATGTTTTAATTAAAATTTTTATACTGCACTTGTTATTTGGAACCACTGGCTGAACTGGTCACGGATTAAAACAACAAATTTCAACTTTTTTCTGTACCAAAGACTTGCTAAACTAAAAGTGAGAGTGAGCTATACCTATACCATTTTTCATGTGTATGAGTAGTAAGAACTATATAAACGTTAAACTATGCCCGAAACTTAAAACGGTGATCGGGTCCTTCGGCGCGTTCTGTCCTGTGATGGAACGCGTTAACAGACAAGAGGTTAATGAAAAATGTTTATTTAACAAAAACGTTTACATCTCTCTATGTGACACAGATGAAGATACGCAGGTCAACTAGTTTTAGCAACAATTTAATATTTCAGGAGGCGAGAGTGATCCCCGGAGGGCCGCTGGCGTTGAGGGCACGCGCTCTTCTGCATCTGGCTCCCTTCACCCACGTCGATAGGTAATAATAATAATAAACTTTTTTGGTACAAGTATACAATAACAATATCTAATACCCTTAAACACTGATTATAGATACCGCATATAAGGCGAGAACGCTATTCAGTCATCTATGCCTGCACATATATATAACTAAAACCTGAGATCTACAACTGCATTGACAACCCTACGTCAGACCTGTTGCGTTGCCTGGTTGCGTATAAATAAATAACAAATTTCATTGCGGTAAAATGAATTTTAAGCAAATTATTAAAAACGATGATTTATTACACTGCAAAATATTAAGTAAGTTCAGTAAAATATTCAAATTATAAACATATTGATATAAAACTTCACAGAACGAAATTATTTAAATACAGCCCAGTCTGTCAAGTTTCAATGGTTGTCTCCTTGAATAGTCTTTATCACTCCTTAGATATTTGTATATAGTTGTCCTTGTCTCGAAAAAGTAGGGATGTTCCTAGAAATGTTTAACGTTTATCGACTTA
>DWHK01002151.1:0-10243 GCA_018247855.1 Graphium androcles
CTCCAATTTAGATGAAATTAAGAGTGTATGTATGTATGTATGTAATGCGATAACTCTCGAACCAGTGCTCCAATTTAGATGAAATTAAGAGTGTATGTAGGTAATATTAGTACAATTTTTAAGTTCAAAGGGGCATCAAAATCGGTAAGGTATTTTAAGAGATATTTAAATAAATGTGAAATATAATAATCGCGAGGTCCAAGTTCGTGGCGAACTACTAGTTATTAACATTCTATTTTACCGCCGTATAATATATAAAAATTAATTATTTTAAATAGTATTTGTTGGTGTCCTAAGACATGCGGCGCATCAGGCCGTTCTTACGACTACGGCTTCTTGAAGATGATGGTCGACCGATGTGCCATGGCACTAATCGGCCACGTGCGTCTCTCTCCTGGCGAACGCATTGGTCTGATATTGCCTAATATACCCGAATTCGCTGCTCTCATATATGGGGCGATGCGTGCCGGCTTAGTGGTCACTTTTGCCAACCCGTTATATACAGCAGGTACGCAGTTAATTGTGTTTTGTATATGCTATATTAAAATATTTCGTTAAATAATTTCTGATCCGTGTTTATAAGAAAGCCATCATCCTAAAAATATCTTTTTTTATGAATTGATTAAATAAACTGGGAAATAACGAAGTAGTTTAAAAAATCAGCTTATTTCTTAAAGATAAATGTTGACAAGCGATGTTAAGAGATTACCGGGGACTATGAACACCTATAAGACGCATATCTCGTCACTGGGAAAGACTGGAAGGGACTCGTCATTGGGAAAAGAATTTAGTTGATAAAGAAGAGGGTAAGAATGGACATCAGATGACCTCACAAGCAGGGATTCTGTGTTCAGGTAGCGTTTCGGGGGCGGTGGTACTTTCCCGACTGCCTTTATAAATGCAGCAAGAGCTTTTAGTAATATGTTGTGTTTCACCTACGCGGGCAATAGCTTTTCTGTTCGTGAACCGAAAGGTTATGCATACGCTCCTGTCGCTTTTGTTATACTATATAGCTGTTGCCCGCGATTTCATTAGAGATGGTAGTGCATAACATCCTTAATACACCTTTCGCTGCACTTCTACGGCCGCACCCGCCCGGGGAGGTACCACCACCCTTCACAAAGCCAGCATAAAATAAATATGCATGGCTCCTAGGGTTGCCGGATGGCCATACCTACCTTCTTCTTTTCCCATAAAATCCTTAATATAATCCTAAGCCATCCTAACCTTTAACCTGTTTTATCCTATTTCCAAGGCTGACAACGCATACGCAATTCTTCGGATGTTGCGTGTGTCCATGGGCGACGGGATCACTTAACATTAGGTGAAGCGTCGTAAATAAAGTGTATTTTTTTTTGTAATTTATTAAAATCCACTTTATATGTTAATCATGATAATCTATACTTATATTATAAAGTTGAAGAGTGTGTTTGGTTGTACGCGCATATCTTTGGAAGTAGTGGTTCGAATTGGAAATTTCTTTTGGTGTTGGAACGCTCATTCATCAAAGAAGGCTTAAGGCTATATAACATCACGCTGTAGCCAATAGGAGCGGAGCATTAATGAAACAAAAGAATGAAATGTCGCAAAAATTCTCTTATGTGACGCAGACGAAATTGCGCGGGTCAGCTAGTAAATTATGTGTTAAATTTCATCGATATCTATTCATCCGCTTTTGCGTGATAAATAACTTAATTTTAATGTAATGGTTGAATAGAAGCTGTTATGAAACTCTTTATCAATTGGAAATGAAATAAGAATTGTTATTTTACAGAGGAGGTTAGAAGACAGTTCTCGGATTGTAACGTTAAGGCAATTGGGACTATTGAAATGTTTATGCCATTAGTGCAAGAGGTCAGTAAGGCGTTGAAAGATTACAAAGGCACTATTTGGATTGGAGGTGAAGATGACAAAACTAAAGGTATTTTCTTTATTGTTATATTGCAACATGTTTAAATTTACCATATAATGTTCCGTACTTTAAACTCGTAATATTATCGCGGCTAATTTATATATGCAAACATTGTAGACAGAGAATGACACTTTTTTGAACGATATCTTTTTTGCCTTTGTTGAGACACGGATCAAAAGTTAAAATAAATAATATGTTAGAAGACTACTCCTTATAACTGTGACTAGAGACTATAAAATATTTATATATTACTTGTTGGCGTATTTTAATATTACCAAACAATTGTTGTTTTATATATAATTAAAACTAAGTGACTCCGTAGCTCAGGATATAGGCCCTTAGTTTCCAAACTGGAGCTCGTGGGTTCGAATCCCGTCCGTAAGTAAGTGATCCCGTCGCCCATGGGCACACACAACATCCAAAGAATGTGTTGACATCCTGGGAATTTGGATTGAATTGGTTTATTGGGAAGGATGGGTCAGGAACATATTAAATATTCGGAGGGGGAAGGAGTGGGAAAAGAAAAGGGTAGGCCACCCGGCAACTCAAAAATTCATGCATACTTATTTTATGCTGACTTTTATACCACCTACAGATTAATAAAACATAACAGTCTATATTTTAGTAAACATAGATATTTCTACCACCTTTATATTAGTTAAAACATAACAATTTAAATTGGTTAAAAGATAATTAATCAGTACTTACAAGTAGTTTGTACATTGACTAGCCAGAATGCTTTGATCTAGACGTTGTAAAGTGTTTATCTAGGGATTTTTGGCCTACGTTCGCTTCTGATGGCGGATCACAAAGCGGACTTGCCTACAATAAATTGCGATGATGTCTGCCTGATCCCTTACTCCAGTGGCACAACAGGCATGCCCAAGGGCGTTATGCTCACACACAAAAATCTGGTCTCAAACCTGAAGCAAACGCAATGTCCTAAGATGATGAAATATGAAGGTGAAAAAGGTGAGACCTGCATTAGTTATTTTTTTTTTAGTTTTACAACTTTAGGTAACTGTGCGTTCATAGTAGTTGATGAACTGTACAACTTTATTCTTGCACTTCGAATCCGTGGAAAGTTTAATTGTCTACGGCCTGAAGGCTCGAAGTTAAATACGGCAGTCCTACACAAGATATGAGAGATGACAGAGTTAGAAGACATTAAAAATGAGATGTACATATCTTTGGGCGATCGCGGTACTGGCGTCGCCCGTTTTTATGGTATTCTGGGAGCGGTGTGCCCTGTGAGGTTTTGCTGTCCTCGAAGGCGAGATCGATTGACGGTGTTTTGAATAAGAGTCCTACGTGAATATGTAGTGAAATCTCTCATGCTCCCAAAACATGAGTTCGGATTACAATCGATGTCTTGCTAAACCGGGACAAGAAGGAATCTACGCGGATGAGATTTCTTAACGGCCTTTAGCTCGTGTTGAGGACTAGCCGCGTTTACGACCAAAGATTTAGAATTGTTTTAAGCTTTTTTTTTGTTTTCAAAAACCGCTGCCCTTATTATAAACTCTAGGCTTGTGTTAAAAGACCCAGACCCGAAACAATTTTTTATAGGTCATACAAATATTTGGTCCGGATGGGAATCGAACCCACAACCTGCGACGCCGCAGCTAACGTTTAAGCCACTGCGCCATCCGGTCATCAAACTCTATTGAAGAATGGTTGCGATGTCTTTTTATTGTAACCGCGTGGCGTCGAAGGTTATCATACCTATCCAGGTATTTCGTTGACACCATTGACCACCGGTTATCCTGCAGATAAAAAAAATTTGCAAGAAACAATTTGAGCATCTTAGCGTTAATTAATTACCGTTTTGTATAGCAAAAGTTTGTGTTCAAGGGGCATTTCGCACCAGCTATTAGTAAGGTAAAGAAAACGTGTGGTCGCGGATCTATTGATTTTTACCCTAGTAAACCCTCATAAAAATATTGTTATACTTTTTTGGTGATCAAGTCGTCTATTTATTTGCGGAAGTTTACTTGGCATTCGACAATATAAAAATTATGTCCTGGAAGTGAGGTGGAAATCTATCCTAACTTGCCAATTTCTCCAATCTTATTTCTACTGTAAAGTCGATATGAATCTACGTTCCACTTATGCAGAGCTTCATCATCATGTACTCGTTAGCTCGTTATCCACCTCTTCATAAAAAAATTAAGCTTCAATGTTTAGTAACTAGCTACTGCCTTCGTAGCCTAGTGTTATAGACCCTTGCTTTACAGACCGGATATCGTGGGTTCAAATCCCGCGGGGGAACCATGACTTTGTGTTGTTGTTTCTTACTTGAATTATGGCTATCCGGGCCTATCACCCGATTGGCTAAAAATTAAAATGATCCATGCTTCGGATGAGCATGTAACAAGTCGGTCCCGGTTGTCAAGAAGACCTTTGACAATCGTTAAAGGATGTCAGTGCCTTTAAATATCCTGATACCTAATCCATCCTTCGAATTCAGTTGGCCCTTTTGGGTTGCGGAGGTCTCCAGTCGCTCTATGTAAAAACTGATATACAGGTAAAATTTGGTTGAATTAAAAGCCGACCCCAAGTAATTTGGGAATAAGGCTAGGAGGAAGAAGATGTAAAAGACACTTTGTTGTATTTCAGGCCACGGCGATGTGATTTTGACCGTGCCTCCATTTTTCCATATATACGGATTCAATGCAGTCCTAAACTATAATATGACCCTCGGATATCACGTCGTCTCCATCCCTAAGTAAGTAAAGATTTTGAGTGATTAACTTTTTAGTTGTTAAACACAGTCATATCAGTAATCTCAATATTTATTTAACAAATAAACTGTTGTATTTCTACTTTCTAAAGTATATACTTTAAATGGCAATTAATTATTTTAAGCTTTTTTTTTGGATCTATCAAATTTCTCAAAATAGTATTTTAGTACATTTTTAGCCGACACGGGCCACAGCATTCGCATGAAGATTAAGAAACTTAAATCATCATCATGCATAAGTCTTTATGAATTATAATAAGTATACTAGCGGACCTGACAGACCTTTCCTTGCCCGATTTTTGGTAACTGATATCGCTGCCATATATCGGGTTCAAATAAAAAGATAGTAACAAATATTCTCGAATACATCCTTGCAGATTTGACAAATTGTTAAGGTAAAATAATAACTTACTGAACAGGCCTAAGTATGATAAACAAATAACATGTGATAAAATTTGTCGTACTCGTTACTTAGATTGAACATATTACAGATTTCATCAAAAATGTGTACATAATTTTTTTTTACTTGTTAGAGTGCTTAATGTGATCAATGTTAACTGATTAATTATACTTACTAATAGTTCGCCACGAATTTGGACCTCACCGTTATTTCATTTTACATTTATTTCAATATCTTTTAAACCACTGAACCGATTTTGATGCCCAACGAACTTAAAAATTATACTAATATTACCAATATATATACCAAATGTCATTTAAATTGGAGCACTGGTTCGAGAGTTATCGCGTTATATACATACATACATACATACATACATATGTACGTACATAAAATGCGTTTTTGCCCCAACTGTGTTTGTAAACCTCACTCGCTTCGCTCACTCGGTCTATTATAATAAAACATTTACGACTTATTATTTACATGTAGTGTCCACAACTTTAAAAAATTAAAGCCCAAATATTGTTCCAGGTTTACCCCAGAAGATTACGTGAAATGCTTAGTGGAGTACAAACCGACTACCTTATTTGTAGTGCCTTCGCTTTTAGCGTTTCTCGCAACCCATCCGATGGTAAAGAAGGAGCATTTACAGTCTGTCCAAACTATCATGGTGGGAGCGGCCCCTACTACGGACAGTATGCTCGAAAAATTCCTGCTCAAGTGTGAAAAGACGAAGGACGAAATAAAATTGTTGCAAGGTGAGTTTTCTCGTGACTATTAAATTTACACAGGTATATTATTCACTCAATGTTAGATGTTTTTGTTTATCAAGGTTGATAACGATACGGACGGAGAGTCACGTGTGCGTTGTCAGCTGAGAAATTGGATAGAACAGGTTTATTGGGTAGGATAGGCCGGGAGTATATTAAGGATTTGGAGGGGAGAGGAGTGAGGAAAGAAGAGGGTAGGAATCCGGCTATCCGGCAACTCAGTGCCGACTGTAGTAGGGCTCTGGTACTTCCCCGGGTGAGAACGACCTTAGAAGTGCACCAACAGCTGTGAAAGGATGTTATGTTCTACGACCTATAATGGTTTACTACTGATTAGAATCTTTGTATGATACGAAGATATCGGAGCGCAGCAAAAGTGCACAAAGTAATCACTCGACAAAATTGCAATGTATTGCTAATGCATGCGCCTCTAGCGCTTTCAGAAAGGTTCCAGTAGGAGAGTGTCGATTAGTTTACTCCGCTTCGTATTACAGTATTGGTATTACCAGTGGAGCAGTATGGGCGCTTTAAAGGCTAAATACGAATGATTACCTTTTAAGTACCCTTCTAAGAAGTAAGGGAACCGATTACTCAATGTCACAACTTTTGGGTAACAAATCTATAGTAAAATAAATCCTTTATGATTGATGAACAAAGGAAACCTAGTGGTTATAACCTTTTGCTGTACATGCCTGTGAATGTGGGTTAAAACCCACGATTATTATATTTAAAAATAACCCTAGGTAACAATGTCTTAGTATGGTTATTTCTTAGTTGGATTAGGGCGATTTGGGCTGATCACTCGGTTGTCGAAAAATTAAAATGATCCATGCTTCGGATAGTCTTGTAAAAAGTTGGGCTTGATCGAAGGAACAGAGAGTGTACCTCCATCTGTGGATACACTTGTACACTATAATATCTCGTGCCCAGTTTTTTCACTAAGTTATATCACTAAGTAGATTCAGGTTACAATTATTACAGAAAGAAAAGAAAGAAATTAATTACAGAAAGAGCCATTCGAGCAATTTATAACATCGGAGCTTGGGACACGCTACGAAATATTTTTAAAGAGATTAATATACTCACTGTTGCATCCCAATACATCTATTGCAATATTATGTATGTCCGACATAACATTAATTCTTACCCAATAAATAATGAGAGACATAAATTAAGTACTAGAAATAAGGACAAACTCATCACGCTAGGCTTTCGTCTACAAAAAGTAAATAAGTCATACATGGGGCAAGGTGTGCGCATTTATAATAAAATTCCACCGTCATTATTACGTTTGCCACTGAATCAGTTTAAAAATAAAATTGAAAAGACACTTTTAATCACTTTGACCTTTCATAAGAACGCGCAAACGTCTATATGAATAAACATATTATGAAATTCATAATTTGAATTGCCGTGATCAGAATTCGGTCAGAAGGACATGATTATTAAAGTTATATCTCTAGCTCCAAGAGGGTATCCCTTTATATTTTTATTCCCCCAATGATTATACTAAAGTCACCGATTGCTCCTGGCCACGGAACCTATCAGAAATTATTCCTCACGTGAACCACTAACTGGTTAGAACACGTTCCTTCCCAATTAACGAAAACTTATATCATTTTCCGTACAGGTTACGGCATGACCGAGAGTTCCCCGGTGACATTAATGACGCCATACATTTACCCATACAACAAAATTGGCTCAGTAGGTCAGCTGTTGCCTAGCACCCAAGCTCGGGTCATTTCCCTCGCCAACGGAGATTCATTAGGACCACACCAGTCAGGAGAGCTGTGTCTACGGGGGCCTCAGGTAATTATTTTTTATATCTAGTAATATTAAATTATTGTTCTTTACTGATGTGGACAACCCTAACCGTAACATAACACACCAATATATTATACGGGAGCGATTTGTCCGTCACAGGTAGACTACAACATTTTGCATGCAGCTCTTTCATCACTATATTCAAAATTATTCTACATTTTGCAATTGAACTACAAATGTATAAAGTTTTATTATATACGTATACAAACAGCACAATTTAATCTTACAGATCATGAAAGGCTACTGGAACAACGAGAAGGCAACGAAAGAGACCATTGATAGCGATGGATGGCTTCATACCGGTGACGTTGCCTACTACGACGACGATCATTACTTCTACATAGTTGATCGTACCAAAGAGCTAATCAAAGTCAAAGGCAACCAGGTTTGTTCAGATTCTTCTATTTTTGACATCCCTAAGTGGTCGTTCTAGGCGTCAGGGGGCAAAGGCAAGGGTTGCCAAAAATTCGAATGTAAAAAATAAAGTTTTGACAGCGCCTTGATATCAGATCTGATTTTTAAAAATCCGTAGATTTCCGTTTATTCCACCAAGATAAATCCTTATTTCTACAGGTCTTTTTAAGAGCTACAATTGACCATTTGGATCGACTAGATTGGCCTAGTCTATAAACCGAATTTCTACTGCTTCCTTCTTATTATTGTAACAATATCATTACTAAAGTATTATCTAAAATACTGGTATAATCTGAATGAAACTTAGTATTTTTTAATGGTGATGTGGGGTTTACGAAAATTTAAGAAATTATAATTATTTCACATAAAACCGAAGTACAATTATCAAAGTGAAAGCGTCGGCAGTAGGGCTTTAAATAAAATCCCACACTACCTTGATATAGGGCTAAGGTTAATTGTGGACTTTCCATTTTGATTTAAACACTAAGGTTGTTATCACCTATAAATTTCCATTACATAAACAAATAGTTTTCAAACAAGCGTTTGCCTTCTTCATACAGGTATCTCCAACAGAAATAGAAAGTGTGATTATGGAGCGACCGGAAGTTGCGGATGTGGCAGTTGTCGGAATGCCAGATCCACTGGCAGGGGAAATCCCGAAAGCGTTCGTCGTCCTTAAACCGAACCACAGCATCACGGAGAAGGAAATATGCGACGTTGTAGCACAGAAACTGACCAAATACAAACACCTCGCGGGAGGCGTCGCTTTCTTACAAACGATCCCAAGGAACGCTGCCGGAAAAATTTTACGTAATGAACTAAAAATTCTTGGTTCTAAAAAATAATAGCAATTAAGTGACATTTTGTGTGCAAATCAAGGTAGATTGTGAAATTTAACGGTTTAGTTTCCAGGAACAGGTATAGGAAATAATAAGTAATAATTAATCCTAACAAGTTGTTTGTATATTTGTAAATAAGATTTTTATTTAAAATTTATGAAGGAAATCAGAAATAAAACTTAAAAATAATTGTGGTTGTGTTTTGCATTTTTAATTTAATTCTAGTCGAAATACATACATAGAAAGAAATATATGTACATGGAGATATTTGTTTTTGAGTTCAGTGTATGCCAAGAATAAATTTCAAAATTGATTCAATAAAATCACATAACTGATATTCTATCAAATTTAAGTTTAAAAAGCTTACCACTTTAAAGTAAGAGACCAATTATCTATTTTCTTCATGTATTTTTAATAAATTTGGCTAAGTTTTTATATGGTTTAGATATTAATTTTAAATTGTTATCTGTTTTTTTGGAAATTTCCATTTATTATATACAAAACCCCTGACATCCTTCTAACTATTGATCAAATTTTGCTGAATCATAGCTAAGGATACACTTTACCCATTCGAGACGATCTTTTTCGAACACGGTCCCCAGGAGCAAAATTTATTTTTCTTTACATTGTTCATTTTTAACAAAAAAAAACATCTTCACTATGGAAATTACCCAATTCGTAAGCGAATTCACATAAATACATTTTGTATACCTGTAATTTAGTTTTTATTAGGTCAAGATAAATCTTATTTTGAAGACTAGTTTATTCAAAATAACTGATAATTGCATATTACTGTTATTGCAGTGTGCAGGCTGTCTTATAGCCTCGGAAATCAGATTTCACACATGGTGTGTAATCAGTCTCAATTGGGTTAATAAAGCCCCTTTCGAACAATAAAAGTTACATAAAATTACTCTTAAAGAAAGGCGTGATTCTAGAATTTTGCTTGGTCTTTTCTCGATCTTAAACGATCCAGCTCCATTTTATCTTAAGGATAAATTTTAATACCTCTCGCAAAATAATGATAGACATCTTCGTTCTTCATCTAACCTACGGTTATAAAATCCACAACATGATTCTTTTTTTTTCGGTAAATCTTTTACCAATCAAGCTACACTGCTCTGGAATTCTATACCTGAAGACGCCGAACAGAACCTTTTTTAAGCGTTTAATACGAAACTATATATAGTATCATCATCCATATCATCCTCAATTAATGTAATAACTTAAATAGTTATAACATTAATTGAGGGGATGGATGGAGTCATGTGTCACTATGTATAGAAGTCTGTGTGTATTTGTGTATTGTCCTTCTTGTATATATGTAATACTGTGTATATA
>DWHK01002152.1:0-10243 GCA_018247855.1 Graphium androcles
AACCACCTGTGTGCCCAGTCACCAAATCTATAATATATAATACAGATAACAGCCGTTGAAGTTGCGGTTTTGACCTGACAATCACGGTTTTTGTTTGTATGTATGTCCACGTATATTCATATGCGCGTATATATATTTATACATACATGATTTTTTACTTTAAATTTTAAAGTTATTACAAAAAATCTTCTTTTAGTCCGAAAACCAAACTTGACACTGACTTCATGCGTGATATTATAAAAACGATCAAGAAATGAGTTTATGTACATTTTATACATATATGTTTTATCCAAACGCATCTACTGTATAGGCTCACCTATATTGTAGCCCATATCATTGAGGAGAATATCTGTATCCATTGTATAGAAACATAGCAACAAACGAATAAGCACCTGAAAATCAATATTAGATATCTAGAATATGAAATATACGTATGATGATTTATGATTTTTAAACGCTTCTTATGTGTATAGTTTCTTAATATAAGTATACGCACTTTTGCAAACATTGGCTAAATTGTATGCTCTTAATAATAATATAGGAAGCGAAGGGGGTGCGAGAGCGGGGTAGACGTGCCCTTGGCGCATGCTCCATTGTACCGGAGGCCTGGTTCGGCCGACCCTCGGTAACTTCAGTGTACAGCTGAGAGGCCCAAGGTGATATCTCGCGCTTCTTTAATCGCTAAGACGCTCCGTGTTATAAAATACTACACTTTCCAAAAGTAAGTGTTCCTTAATAAAACTATTTTACCTTTCGTTAAGCCGCCAGACTGTTTTCTATTTCCGTTATAAGATAAAATTAGACTTAAAAATAGACATCAACGTAGACTTAAAATATAACGTAGTTACGTGGAATATAGAGAATAATGAGAGTATGACGCAAATGCTTGTTTGAGTTCCGCTTTGTAAAACATTAAATTGTCGATTTCTGGTTGACCGTAGTTTACGTTGTATTGATTGTAAGATAGTTTGATTGTCACAATCGATTTGTTAGATGCCATGTGGTTTCTCGTCACACTGATTTGCTATGTTCATTATCAACCTTAACGTTAAAGAAATCAAAGGGTGCTTCTAATTTCAAACATGTTTTTTTTTTTATTTAAATACCGTATTAGATTTGTTCAATGATGATTCCAATCAAATAGTTTTTATTAATACGGTTAATGATGGTATATAGAGCCCAAATACGCGACAGCCATAGTTATAAAGTAATAATAGTTGGCATACGTTTTATCGATATTGAGTTTAATAAGTAATGTATTTTATTTACAGAGATGAAGCGAAAATTATCAAATTCATATCTCCAAATAGAAACGATACTGAGACTCTTAACGTTGTGACGTACAATTATTAAAACCCGATTATTATTAATATTTTAAACGTTTATAAATGTTAGGGAAAACTCTTTTACTGTCTTCTTTAGAACTTTTATCTTAAGCCTTGTACTTAATACCTATTTTTTTAAGTAAATGAAAACTGTTTCAAATTGTGTAAGGGATTGTTAGTAACATGTTTTAAAAAACTTAAGCGAAGCTTCTTGTTAGTTGTTTCACTGTGTAAACATAATTAGAAAATTTTATTTGGTTAGGTGCTATAAAAAAAAAAACTAAACAATTGATGTATAATAAACAATAAGTTAATAGAAACTTCAAAAAGTAAATAGAAAGAATTTTACACAAACTAAACTATGGAACCCTACGACGACGAGTTGTTTTGGTTGGTGATATGTGGATTTGTGGTGGCGTTTATACTGGCTTTTGGTATTGGCGCGAATGATGTGGCCAATTCTTTTGGCACTAGCGTTGGCTCCAAAGTTTTGACTCTCACTCAAGCTTGTATACTTGCGACTATCTTTGAGATCGCCGGAGCTGTATTAATTGGTGAGTAATTCGAGATATTTATTTTAATATTTTATCAAAAATGTATTATGAATATATCAATAAGTTTGTCATTAAATACAAATTGAAAGCTATTTAACGATTCCATTGTTGAAATTTGGTTTAAATGACAACGTTACAAGTCAGCAAGCTGATAAAGACTGAGGTACTCCCCCATAGATATTCACGTAAAAATTATGTATGTTTGTTGCCAACCAATGAAGCTGGAGGAGAAGGTGCTGGACGCACAAGCTCGATGTAGTTAAAGTTTTATTATTTAATTGCTTATTGAGTATAAAGAGTATTTTTAAGTTGTTAACGTGATTTGTTTTGCAGGATACAAGGTATCAGATACGATGCGCAAGGGTATTCTAGATGTGTCGTTGTATGCGGATGGTGGTGAGAAGTTGCTGGCTGCAGGGTGCCTGGCGGCGCTGATCGCGGGTGCCGCTTGGCTCATCGTAGCCACAGCACTTCGGTTGCCCGTCTCCGGCACCCATTCGGTAGTAGGCGCAACAGTGGGATTCACTCTGACCGCCAAGGGCCCTGTTGGTATTCGCTGGTCTACCCTCGGAGCTATTGGTTAGTATCTTCCAATACAGAAGGAGACTTCTTGAAGATAGCAGAGCATAAACAGCTTTTGCTGCACTTCTACGGCCGCGCGAGCCCGGGGAGGAACCACAGCCCTTCACAGAGCCAGCATAAAATAAAATATGCATAACTCAAGGGGTTGCCAGATAACCATTCCTAGCTTCTTCTTTTCCCACTTCTTTCCCCACTGAATCCTTAATATAATCCTAATTCAACCTACCTTATAACTTGTTTTATTCAATTTCCAAGGCTAGCAATGCACACGCAACTCCTCGAATGTTATATGTGCCCATGGGCGACGGGATCACTTAACATCAGGTGAACCGTCTACTCGCTTGCTAACCTTTCTCTATAAAAAAAATACCGAGCTGTATCTTTTGTTTTAGAATGGGGTATCTCTTATTCTAATGATTATAAGTCTATTTTATAGTATGTGGTATTTAAAACAATTTTAAACAAACTTTTTCAGTTTGATTTTAGATTATACTCAAAATACAAAACTTTTAAAACTATAACCACTTGTTTAATTTGTAATGACATTTTCGTTCTATATATTGCAGTGTTGTCATGGTTCATATCGCCGGCTTTAAGTGGTGCAGTATCCGCTATGCTATTTTGGTTGGTGCGACGGTTCATCTTGCGCGCACCGGAGCCTCTGGTGTCGGGGCTTCGCGCCTTGCCATTCTTCTACGGAGCCACAGTTGCGGTGAATGTCATCAGTGTGGTCCATGATGGCCCCAAACGTAAGTCTTCTGATCAAAAACATACTAAATACCAAACAGTCCACTTAACCGTAGATGATATTAGTCAAACCAAAGAATCATCAATAAAAAAAGGACAAGACCACTTATGCTGTTAATTTATTGCCTTAAATCGTTTTTATTTATCTGTTGGACTTGAACAAAAGTATAAATACTTCAGTATGCTAGTGTCATTTATATTTCTTTGACCAGGTCGGTTTTTCTTGGCCTATTCTCAGGATTAACTTTCTACTTTAACATTTAACGTAGAATGGATATGTGTAAGATATTTTAACTATAAGGATAATAATAATAATAATAGCCTTTATTTAACAACCTTATTTGATATTAAAACTTAACCTGTTACAATAAACTCTTTATATTATTTGACACCGGTACATGAAGATTGTCTTGCTTTCCAGCATAGGCCTCCCCAATAGATTGCCACAGAGAGCGATTTTGTGCTAATCTACTCCAAGTGACGCCAGCTATTCTTCTGATATCGGCCTCCCATCTACGACGCTGTCTCCCTTTTTTCCTTTTGTACTGTCTCGGGCACCACTCTGTTACGTCTCCTGACCATTTATCCTTATTACTTCGTATCATGTGACTGCCCTGCCCACCTCCATTTTAACTTTTTGATGCAACAAGTATTTTATATTCTTGTTCTGTTTCTTATAGTTTTTAATCTTATTTTATCTTTTAGCTTGATATTGAGTATACTTCGTTCCATACGTACTCAACTGGGTTGCCGTTGACGATTATTTGAATATTTTCGCGATTTGTCATTAATTTTGTTTTTGTCGTATTTATTGACAGTCCTACTTTATTGCTTTCATATACAAGCTGTTTTAACATCGCTTGTAAGCTTCTGGGATCTTCCGAAATTAGTATTAGATCGTCTGCAAACCTTAAGTGGTTTAACTGTTTTCCGTTAATATTTAATCCGAGTTTATCCCATTCGAGACGTCTAAATACGTATTCGAGAACTTGCCTTACACCTCTTTTTACCGGAAAATATTTACCGTCGCTTTCTGTTCGTATTTTTGCTTTCATATTCTTGTATATGTTGGCAATCAGGCGTATATATTTTTTGTCCACTCCTTGTGATTGTAGAGCGTCCCGTTTAATATCTATAAATGTCTATAAATTCAATTGACTGGAGTTGAAACATTGAAGCACTGAAACTCATACGTGACGTCAATCAGATGATGAATAAAGTTACTTTTAAAAACATCTAGTTTATATATGAAATGTCCGTTTTAACGTATAGGCCACTCTGAATTACATTAAACCTTCATAGTGTGACATTCCAAAATGAAACTTTTTTTCACACGATAAAGACTACATGCTAAATTTTAAAAATTATAACTTTCAATTGTTTCACTTTCAATTGTATTTGGGTTCGACTTTAAAGTGTGCCTTTGTAAATACTATAATAAAATAACAAGCAAAAAGCTCAGCCTTGTAAGAGCTCTCAAGATTCTTTAATCTGATGAAGGTCATTTGAGAGCACGCCTTCCGGCAAGTACTTATAATACGGCAAATCTTCACTCTGTAAGACTGTATTAACGAACGAGCTCCTGGGGTTGAACCGGTAGTTATAGCTGAACAGGTAGAGGATATGCTGAAGTGACTCCCTAAATAGTGACAGGCTCAACAAATGTCAGCGGTGCCACCTCATATGATGTACCTTTTATAAATTATTATTATGGTATTATTATTAATATATATCAATATATTGAGAACAATAACTTTAGTTGAGTTTTACAATCCATAAAAAAATTTAAACTTAATGATAATACAGCACCGATTAAAGAAGACATTTGTTTGCGTAGCACTTCTAAAGCATAGAACTACGGAAGCGTAGCACCACATCTACATTAAAAGAATTTATGAAATCTAATACGAGTTCTTCAGGCAGTTCTATCCAACGGATTTTCTTAATAATTTGTTTTAATTAAAAGGTTTTGATGCTCAAATTTTTCATCAAGAATTGGATAACGTTCAAATTGTACCCTTTTCAAGATGTAGGCAGACGTGATTTCTCCATATTTCTTATGTATTCATAGCTTTCCTTCTCCGTTTGTTTGAAGCTGGAAAAATACAATCAATCACTTTTTGTTTGTTGCTTTCTCATCACGATCCCTGTGGGTTGACAAGGCTTTTAATATAAACGTTTTATTTTTTTTTTATGTTTAGCCAATGAATAAATCTTACGGTTATTTATCCTATTTGGATTACCGCTTCGTTGAATTCTAGCCTTTGTTTAAGTATTTATCTACAAGTTTGTTTCAATAATATTCCATCAGCTTTCTTTATATAATAATCAGTAATATCCTCACAGTTTAAAGTTGTTTATGTATAAAGTACAAATTGATGCTCCTACTATTTCTAATACTACCAGTATATAGTTAGCAATATGTACTATTTAAACTAATACAAGCTGAAGAGTTTTGTTGTTCGCCTGTTTGTTTATTTTAATGAGCTGGGTTCTGAAACTACAAGTGGAATTAAAAAAAATCGTTTCGTTATATACAAACATACTAGGAATAGTTTAGGTTATCTAGCATAGATCATCGAATCTTAAGGACCAAGCAAATAATAATAGAGAAGCCACGAGAGATAGCTGGTGCATTATATTATATCATATTTATTAAATCAATAAATAGTAATAATGATAAATGGTCAAATCAAATTGGATAATATGCAGAAATATTAAGTTTTATGTATAAATAAATGTACATAAAACTTAAATAATATCAAGTCTTATACATCAACATACTTAAAAAGAATTAAATATGCTCAAATTACATTTACTAAGAAATCGTTACTTATGATGCAAGCTCTAAAGTTTTAAACGTAATATAGAAAGCGTGGCATTTATGTAACCTTTAGTCAGCGTTAAATGAGCCATTGAAATGTCAAGCTATTACCCACAGGTCAAACACAGGTTAAAGCAAGCTTAGCTGAAAAGTTAAGCGGGTTTTGAGCAGGTATTTTTTCGAAGCTAATCTGTTAAAGCATCTGAAATTGATTTATTTAATTTTTATGAATGTTTGACTTTTGCTCGTAGCTCGTGTTATGTATATTAACAATAAAATTGTATTTAAGTCATTAAATTTTCTTTCGGGAGCCTTTGCTATTTCCCTGTTCTCTTTTCCTTTTTCTGTATTTCATGAATCACTTTACAATTTTTTCATATCTACAGTCCGAGTCATCATGCTGGACGTTCATCTAGAAATTTAGACAATCGGGCAATCGACTTAAAATCAGCAATTAACTTAAAATTGTTCGACTATTAACCAATACAAATTCATTGTTCCTTAGCTTCCAGTTTGTACAGCAAGGGCTTACTAATCCTATGAAATATTTTAAGCATATCCTTTCTTATAAACAATAACCTGGTCAGGTTATCTACGTATACAACCTAGTTAGGAAATCTGACTTGCACAATAACCGGCACAATATGTACCCGTAAAACAGATTAATATATAATTATATATATGAATATATTTTATTTTATTTATGTTGGAAAGACTACTGTATTTAAAATATAATAAAAATATAAATATTCCTACCACATTTCTTATCTAATTTCATATTTACTTTCATTTACATATGTAGTAGTCACTGTCTTTTTTAAATAGGCGTTAGTACTGATAAAACGGATGAAATCACTTGGAAATATGTGTTATTAAGTACTTCTTGTGTGAATTAAGAAAACCTGCACTGTAACTAATTTATTAACGAACTATTCAACATCTTAAAAATACAGTAAATTTAATTCTGTCTTAATATTTTAAATCTACATGGTAATTTCTTAAGATCTTGGTGCTTATTAATTCCTCGGTTTTAAATACACCTTTTCTACTATATGGGAATAATTAGCAACAAGAAAGTAAGCACATGCAAACGATCTCAGTCGTGTTTACAGATTAGAGTTTGTATTAAAACAAAAATATAAATTATAAAGCACTCCTGAGCAAAATTCGGCCACGGTGTCCTATCTACTCACAGGAGTTAATTCAAGTCACGTGTAATGGCAGACATAGGTGCACTCTCTGCTCCTTTACTCTATTAGACCGGAGGATTTACATTCCTGTCAGAAGCATGGATCATCTTAACTTTCAGGCAATAGGGTGATCAGCCCGCATTGCCCTAACCCAACTATGAAACAACAACACAAAGTAATTGTCCCCCCGCGGTATTCGAACCCACGACCTCCGGTTTGTAAAGCAAGGACCTATACCACTAGGCTACGGAGGCAGTTTTAACAGAGTTACTAATAAGGAAATAAAATTTTAGTTATCTACAATATTACAACAACGTGATATTGGAGTCTTCGGTTTTTACACCTAGGAAGCACATGATTTTCCTAGGTGTAAATTTTTTCTTAAGTCAGTTCATTAATGGTTTATTACTGTTCGCTAACTGCGAAGGAAGAACAAAACTTGGCCGATATCAGAGTTATCCGAAGTTAGGATTTTCTTCGATTAGCTCAATTATTTTAATAAACTTTTTTTACCTTAATGATAAGTAAACTTTAACCTAAGCAATAAATACAAAGAAAGCTGGATACGCACCGATGGATTTATTTTACAGTTTGTTTCTTCTGATTCTTAGGTGAGTATGATATTTAATAAGCCTTAAAATGTTTTTTTCGAAATTATTCTTTTCTGATAATTTTATTTTTAATTTTTTTATTTTTGATACAACTGCTTTTCCGAAGTTCATACTACGTCAATGAGACTGTGTTGTTTAATTCTTTTTCAGAATTTTTTTTATTTCCGTCTTTATGAGGCAAATAATAAGCAGAGTTATAAAATCAAGTCAAAAAGATTAACTTGTAGTAATAGTAAAGATAGAAAATAAAAATATTTCCTCCTCTATTCACAATCAACGGAATATGTGCGTTTTAATTCTTCTACAAAGAAATAAAAGATGTCTTCACAATAACGCTGACAGCAGATATATTGCCTTATACACAGATTTTATTTAACTTATACTTAATTTCAGAATACGTTATAATGTTCGCTATCATTGATTCATCAAATAATGAAAAATTAAGAGCCCTTTGGCAGCGGTGATTGCTTACCATGATGTGCTCTGCTTGCTCGTTTGCCTCCTACTCTTTAAAAAAACACGCGTTATTTAAAAAAAAAATGCAGATTCCCTGTAGAGTATAAATACAGTTCTTGGCCATAAGTGGGGTTGCTTTTCTGTGATCATGGTAGTGTGGACTGTAATCTGTGTTTTGAAATTTTGATACCATTGAAAAATATTATATAATAAGCATTCGCTATTGCGACGTTAATAAAATTATTAAGACGTTGAATTGTGAAGAATTCTAAGTTAATTTTGGCAAAGCTTCCAATATTTGATCCACAGTTGTATTCACAACAGGCAGCGGAATAAATGGCAATCAATTTCTTTACGCCGCTGGCGTTTCGAAATACAATGCACTGTCAATTTTTTGACGTTAATTGGGTGAGGTTTAGCAGACGTGAATAAACCGTTTGTTGTATATTTGAACGATATTCTGGTTACGATTCTTGTAAATTTAACTTCTTATATATTTTTTTTGGATACCAACACAAATTCTATATATTTTCTTAAAATTACTTGGATAATTAAGAATAGACACATCTGTTTGTAAATATGTTTTAATGTGTAAATTTTTATGCGATAAATTAAGTACTTTAGATAGTGATTTCTTAAATTTAGACAAGTACTAGACGTTCATAATTACACATGTTTAATATTTTCTACACATCTAATAGGTTTTTCTGAAAATTATATATAATTCTAATAGCGGACGCTATAGATTTCGTTCAATTTAAATTTTGATAATAAATAGTCATGCGTAGCATATAATTTCTTTCTAATTATATAGCCCACGTCTTATTTAAGTGCTATTCCGTTATAATAAATAAACATATGATAAAAAACCTTTTGCATGCATGCATAATAATTTAATTAGTAGGATAGATTTTGTGGTACTATTAAGATTCACTGCAAACATCTATCAAAACAGATTATACGTTTAAGAAAAAGTATTTTTTTATAGCTAGATACCCCTTTAGCATGAAGATGAATTACCACGACAAGAAATTATCTTTATAAAGCGTTACCATTAAGTAGACTTAAATTATTTTACTGTTATTTTACTTTTAAGGCTTGTTCTCATAAGGTTACTATAAACTGCCAGCAGAAATAGTAAAACAGCCCAGCTCTATTTGGGTACCAAAATGGGTTCATAGGAAATCGTATTACACTTAAGTATTTTACTTTTGCGTGTCGTATAACGTGAAAAGTCAAAGCTGTAAATTACATGATCGTATTTCACATCAAAATTGATGTCCACAATTTCTTAGAATTTATTTATTTAAACAGGCTTACCAACTTAATGCACATAAAACATTTACAACTTACTTAATTCTTAATTTAACATTGTGTATATATATTAAAATTAAAGGTAAACACAACATTGACGAACAGAAAACATTTTACGAGAACAGAAATCTACAAAACTAATAAAAAAAGCAGAAAACTATAAATAAAAATTATAAAAGATTCTGTCCTGTTGGTAGAGTCTAATGTTTACATACAGTTCCTGTTATAGTATCAACATACTCAACCTGAGAGGTCAACCGCCTTGCGCATAGCTCACGTGTAATGCGTACATTATACATGGTGTTTGGAGGGTAGGATGATCATTCGTACCCTCTTTTTCTCTTCTTTTTACACTTGTTCTTACCACAAGTATGTATACATGTATGAATTTATTATGGTTAAAATTTAGATTAACGGTCAGTTCGCTTGTCAACTTACCTTTATAAAAAAAATAGATGCACTCTGCGGTTTCACGCGTGTTTTTCTTTGGTATGTTCAGAATCCGTTCTATATATTAATCCAGCTAATAAACTATTTGTGTGTCAAATTTCATTGAAATTCATTCATCAGTTTTTGCAAAAAAAAAAAATCAAACTCACTTTCGCATTTATAGTATTAGCCTAGTCCTCCATGCTTTTTT